>APFE031691478.1:54177-85271 GCA_000404065.3 Pinus taeda | reverse complement strand
AGGATTCCATAGGACAGAAAATGGTTTATATAAGGATATTCAAAGATAAGATTTTGTTTAGTAAATATCAATGCAAATTTTACATAAGGGGGTGCATTTTGCAAAGAATTATCATTAGTGATTGTGGGTAACATGCTTGCATGAACCTTGGCCAAGAAAAAATGCTAGAGTTTAGAAATTCATTTCTACTGCTCAATTTGATTTTCATACCCCAAGACCAAATTCACAATGTATCCTTGAATGACTCTTGGAAGTAAGTTGAAACTCGCCATAAAATTCAAACTAGGACTCAGATAAGAAAACCATTGATACTGAACTCTTGGCACCAAGTTAAAAATATGAATAACCCATTCCTAGGACTCTAAAGATTAAAAATTGGTTTATTTGAGGATCGTCAGAGCTATTTTTGTTTAGTAAATATCAATGCAAGTTTTGCAAAAGGTGGTGGATGTTTCGAAACATTGGCTTGAGAAATTATGAGTAGTGTGCTCACATGGGCCTTAGCCAAACATAAATTTTATATCTTGTAGAACTCATTTGTGCAACTTGTTTTAATTTTAAACCCCAAGACAAAATTCACAATGTGTCCCTTAATGGCTCTTGCAAGTGAGTTGCAATTCACCATAAAATTCAAATGATGAATTACATTGGACTCCTAACATTGGGTTATATCTAGGGACACCCCAATCCTAGGACTCCATAGGTTGAAAATTGATTTATTTGATTATATAGAGAGTTAGGGTTTTGTTCAATAATGATCAATTGAAATTTTGCAAAAGGGGGTGTATTTTGCAAAACAATGGCTTGGGCAATTATGAGTAATGAATTTTTGAGTCTTCTATATCGCTTTATTATTTTCCTAGTCATTGAAGAAAATATTTATAGTCTTCAAATTTTGCTATGAGAGAGCCTCCCATGTATGTGTAGAATTTTATTGTAGATTCAAACTATAGATTGTGATATGTTAAAACAATTGACTTGAATATAATCTACTCATCAGTGGAAAAAAAAATTGATCGGTGAAATCACAAAGAAGAAAAGAAAGAATTTCAATCACACATAACGGAATAATTTTCTTGGAAAGTCTTAAGCTAAAAACCCCTGCTATCTATATATTGCATTAACCATAAGATTTAAGAAGAAAATACAATGCTTGTTCAACTCGATCAATCTCTGCACAAGTACAATCTATCTCATTGCTTCACAAATCAACTCAAGCCAATACTTAGTCAAATTTATTGCTTTCCAAGCTCTTACTTCCTTGTGTTGTTCCTCACTCATAACTGAAAAATCCACCCATAGGCCTTCGTCTGATTGCATGGAAAATTGGTTTGATTTAGATGATGTTACAATAAATACTACATTGTCCCTGAACTCTAATCTCAACTGGGTCTTCCTCTGAACTAACATGCATGAGTTATTTTTTGAGTAAATTAATAGTTATATGATTGATCACTGCATGTGAATTAAATCCAATTTAATTCATTTGACCACTCACTAGTTCCTCCATCAGTTAGAACTAGCTTAACTGAATTTAACTCAGTTAAACTGAAACAAATAATTACAACTCAATAAGAACTCAACCTAGGCCCTTAAAATTTAGGGATCACTCTACATGAGTCTAGATAGACTCCCAACTTGAAATTATTGAGCCAGCTAAGTCAACTTAACTTATTTAACTATTACAAGTTGCTACGAGAATAAAATTACAATTTAATTCCTAATTTAATTCAAGGAAAAAATAAATTAGGATTTTTCTTGATGTTATTTTTAACATTTCTTATTGCTATTTTCAACAGTATGTTTCAATTATATTTGACAAATTTGTGGGATGTCATAAGATTAATTATTCCTTAACATTGGTTCAATTTCATATATTAAAAGGGATTGAAACACATTAAAATGAATGAAACATTTATTGAAGACTTTCTTGTGGATTAAAATTATGCAAGTCATGGGGATTGGAATTGGATAAACGAACTATCAATATTGGAAAGCGAGAGAGGTATGGCATCACCTTTATTGAAATGTCTCAAGTCAAATGATCAAATGGTCTTTGATTTCAATCTTTTTTCTCAAATATGTGTGTATGTGTGTTTGTGTGTGTGCACACACATGCACATTCATGCAAGCATATTTTTAATTTATATCATATTTGTTTCTTTTTATGTGATGGATAAATTGGGTGGTTCAATAAAAATGAAAAATGATGACTAGATAGTGTTCTGAATGATACATGGAAACTAGTTGTTAGTGCATTTTCAATAATAAATGGCTATATGGAAAAATGTAATCATCTTCAAATCCACTTCATGAGATTCATTAAAAAATCACACATTCAAAAATACACATACTTTCATCAAGGAAAATAAATTAAACTATTTGTGTAAATGTGGAAATCAAGGCTAATGAGATGATCATGAATAATGAGGGTTAGTTTGGAAAGGAGGAAGGAACTAAGGTCCAACATGAATGGTAGAGGTTAAAGCTAATATAGCCAAAACATGCAAGTCCATAACTGTCCAGCGTATCCCAATAATGCATTTTCAGATTTATCTTCTTAGTATTGGTAAGGCAATAATTATCAGAGGGAAAGTTGAAGGAGAAGGTCGCCATTGAGTTCAAAACCAGTTTTGAAGGTGGAAAATCTTTGGGGTTTGTCTTGATTTCTGAAAATATGGAGCATGCCATGACATACGATCCCAAGTATGGGCATATGAGGAACAAACTTGAAATCAATGTAGATATGAATCTAATGAAGATGAAGGATAGGAATCCATTCATGTCGACAGGTAGGGAAGTTATTATTAGAAGGAGACCATGACTTTTGCACCAATATCTAGTGATTTGGTGGTTTTTTTATTTGGAATTTTTATGAAACCCTAAAAGGTCGTGCATATTCTTCAACAACAATGAACTATACTAATGCATCTTCCTCAACAATCAAAATTGAATCCACCATCAACTTTAAAACTTTAAATTTCAAAACGTTAAATTAACATATATGCAAATTCAAACTAGCAATAGAATAGTTCGACATCAAATAAAAAACACTTCAATTCATAGAAAATTTACCATGGAATACACACACACACACACCCAAAATTGTCTCATTTTAACATAATGGCACAAAAACACCCATAATGGCTCCAATATACAAATGTCATTTCATGCCCAAACACAAAAGTATGGAATATGATTACCTATATACAAAATGGTTCTCAATGGTGACTTGTTAAAGAATTCCACTGACTACCATCATTTGCATTTGGATATTGTGGATATTTCTCCTACTAATAGAAGAAGGAGCTCAAGTTTTTTTCTTTTTGGGCATGCTTTGTCTCTTTGATGTTTGCACAAAGAGACAATATTCTCATTATGAGTTTTTCAGTGAACTATCACACTTTACAAATTGATAATTTAAAATTAAATCTAAGAGAACCCACCATAGATGATACAATCAATCATGAAGGTGTTTTCCTCCTTTGTGACTTCAAACTCAACACTATATTTCCTTGCAATATTTGAAATAGTAAAAAAATGGAATTAAAACAAAAATGCCTAAAATCAATTTACATAACCTGGCCATAGAGAAGGCAAATATCATGCATTTAAATAATCCTAATCATATGTAAATGCATTATAAAAAAATATTCATAAGTAACATATATGCTTTGAAATCTATTGCACAACAATCCACCTCCTCAATATGGAAGATAGTATTGAGCATTCCATTCTATGTCTTTTGTATAACTCTCTTATTTAATTAAAGTACATTGTCTATATCATATCTTTTGTTAATGGTCTCCATTATTATCTCATGTTATGAATGAGATAGGAGGTAGCATACTTTGTGCGAGATCCTCATAGACATGTTTTGTAGTTGAAATTTTGTACCAATGACTAAGTGTGTATAACAATACACCACTACACCTAGTGTATAATCCATCAATACATACCACTGATGTTTATTTATTTTCCATCTAGTGTAAGATATTCACCCAGAAAAAACATTGGCTTAGTTGGAAATTCATTGGATTCATCATAAGTTAATGATGTATTGAGGAATTACTTCCCTAGCATTCATCATGCCAACCAATAATTAGTGCCCCATTCATTGTATTTTGGGAAACAATTGCATATATTTGTCCTAAGAAAATGTAATATATGGTAAAATGAAAATTTCTAGGACTTAACCACATAGTTAAATAAAAAACAAAAATAAAACTTAAATACAATTTGAAATATCTATACCTGGATGTATAAGATTAGAGATATGGGAATAATATATTGAAATGGTTGGTTCACCCTCCTCTAGTAATTTTGTTTCAAAAATTACATGTTGCTATACTAAAATTAATATATCATCCCATTCATCAACCCATTCCATTGATTCACAATCATCCCATTCACAATTACTGTTAAATTGTAGTAAGAAAAAGCTTCATTTGACTTGTGTCTTAGAGAAATGAATTCCACATTAGCAGGATGAATTGAGTTGTAGCCAGCAGGAGTGACATGGCTAAGTCACTTAGTTAAGTCAGTCAATTCAAGTTTATGAGAAAGAAGTAGAGTTTTCCATGAGTTTATTGCTAATATCTAGAAATATAGTGGAGTTATAGTTAGAGAAACTTAGTTATATAAGCTCTAGTCATGAATAGAGTCAATAGGAGTTCAGTTGAGTAGATGTAACTATTATTATCCCAATTTTCTCTCAGCTAACTAGTAAATTTACTAAAAATAGCCCTCGTCAGGCATGGAATTCGAATTTCCTAGTTGAGTGGAGGAAAAGGACATCAATATAATCATTAATGTATACTAGTGAGTGCAGGTGAGGCTTTTCTATTGGTAATTGTGAAAGAAAATAGGAGCTTTTCCTATTCTTTAGGAGCTAATTTCCTCAGTAATTGTGTAAGGAAATAGGAGGAGTAGGAGGCCTAGATTTAGATAAATATTTTCCAGAGCAGACTCAGGAGGAAGAGATTAGTATTGCAGTGCAATTTGAGCATCAAGGATTGAAGTTGTCATTGTAATAGATTAATTTTCTCATATGATATAATACAAATAGAGGAGGGTTTTTCCCCTATTAGGTTCCCTAGTAAAACTATTGTTTTAATTTTAATTGAATGATTGCATGTCCTTCTATTGTATGTTTTCATTTCTATAGATTGAGTAGAAGAAATTTGTGTCTATTGTTTTCCATATGAATTCATTAGAAGCTGCAAATTTCGAGTTACCTCTACATGGTATTAGAGCTATTGAAGACAACATAGAAACCAGGTTTCAAATATTCTCTTAGAAAAATTTCGAATAATGAAGTTTTTGCTGTAGATTTTCTTCAATGCAGGAACAACGTCTTTCAATGGACTAAGGCTTGAGTATGCAATGGAGGGAACTTCAAATTTCTATTCTTGGAAAGAAAGAATGGAAGTTGTGTTGGATGACAATGGAGTACTGGAGTACACACAAGCTAATATTCTAAAACCAATAGCATCAGATGCTAAGAATCTAGCACAATGGAAGAAAGACACAACAAATCCAGGAGGATTATCCTGTAGCGAGTAAGAGATCATGTGGTTTCAAATTTACATGGCAAGCAAACTCTATTTGCAATGTGGAAAACTATCATAGATCTATTCGAAAGCAACAATGATGCCAAGAAATTGGCATTGAGAGATAAGCTCAGGAACATTGGAATGGGCAAAAATGAAATTGTTGTTCAATACCTATTGAAATTAACTCAGGTGAGAGATGAACTTGGAGGAGTTGTAGAAAATGTACCATCATCCTAAATTGTGAGCGTAGCACTCCTTGGCCTTTCAAAATCCTGGCAAAGCTATCAAGATTCACTTAATGGAGGAGACAAGCTCCCAGATTGGGAGAGAATTTGGTCTGATTTGGTGCAGGAGGAGATTATAAGAAACACTAGAGATGGTGTCACATCCAAAACTGACGAGAAACAAAACTTTGCTTTCGCGCGCAAAGGAAATAAATCCAAAGGAAATAAGGCCCTAGGAAAGGAAGAATCCATCTAGAACCATGGCAAGAAGAAAGACCTTAGTAAAATTAAATGTTTTTACTGCCATGAGTATAGAGATGTTGTAGTGGCTACAACCACCCTCCAAAATGTTTCCTTATCTTCTTTTTGGAGCCTCCCTACCAATCATCCTTAGTAGCATGTCTTGCACTGTGAAGTACACAAGCTTCAATGATTTTCTAGCAGATTTCCAGCCTGTTCATGATAGCTTGTTGCATCCCCCTCATAGGTTGTTTCTTTGGACTTGGTCTAGCTGTAAGCTTAGCAGCTCCCTCAAGAAATTGCACAATTCTGGAGGGGAACCAACCTTTCCTCAAGAAATTGCGCAATCCTGACTAGAAGCCTACTAGGCTCTAGAATTGCGCAATTGTGCCTGTCAACCTTCCCTAGAAAAACTATGCAATATGTCCCTGTAGGACTGCTCAACCCAGAAATCAGTTGCTTAGCACAAAAATTGCACAATCCTTCTAGGCATCTAGTCCAGTTCCCTCCCAGAAATGTGCAAATTTTCCCCTCAGTCAAGCAGGTTATTGCATATGCCATTGGGTTGACCGGTTCCACTCGGGACCGAGAAAACTTGACTTGCATGCATGGGTTGCTTTTTCTCGAAAAAGAAAAAAGCGACATGCTAAAATCATCCCTAGATTTTATGAATCTATTTTTAGCAGCTGGAGGTTACATGCAAAGATCGCTTTAGAATCTTTCCTCCAAGTGTCGTTTTTTCTTAGCTTTGTCGCATGTGTGTCATGAGCCTCAAACTTATTTATTCGATGCTTCAGAGCTCTCTTATTCACATCCATCTTGGATATCTGACATCCCACAACACATCCGGGAGTCTTCAACACATCCGACTCAGCTATTTACAAGTAAGTCCTCTTAACTTGTCTTTTGCAGCATTTATGTCGCTTTTTGTGTCTTTGCTTGTGTGAGTGCTATTTTCTTGATTTCTATGAATGCTTGTTGTCATTTGCATGTGTATTAGATTGTACTAGCATTGTTTCATTTTCCGTTAGCATCTCACTATTGTCACATGCATGACACTATTTTGCACGAACGGTTGCCGATTCGATGACTCACTTCAAACACATGCATGTTTTTCTATGTTATGAATCTTTTATTCATAGTTTGCATGCACGATTATTCGCTCTTACTTGCACTCAGTATCGCCATGCATTCACCTTCACATTTTATTTCAATTTCCTGTAGGTGGGTCTGGGAAACCTTGGCCTGAACTCTGCCTCACCAAGGCAACATTGCGCAATCCTGAGAGGGATGGCTCTGCCTTCCTCTCAAAAAATGCACATTTCAGCCCAATGACTGTCCTCCAGTCTTGCATTGTGCAATTCTGAGAGGGAGTGACTGCTGGCCCAGAAAATTGCGCAATGCAGTCACTGGGCCTGCAACCATTGCTAGTAGATATTAAGCATTGCACAATTCCAATAGCCAACAGGCTAGTATCGATTATGGATTGCACGATTCCAGCAGCCAGCCAACCTCCCAGCAGCTCAGACTGACTTTTGCACAATTATGGTAGCCAGTCTCTCAACCTCCTAGGAAAAACTGTGCAATCCTTGCCAGTCAATCCCTAGGTATGTTGTATGTTTTTCCTCAAGTTGCTTTGGTTATAGCTGAAATATTTCTTGCCATGCATGTCACTATGTCTCCAGATCTAGCATGTGTTCGTTTGCCTCTGAGCAGTCAAGGATCAATGGCCTCCAAGAGAGTAGGATCAAAGGACAGTGATGGAAGTGCAGATGGAGTACCAATTGAGCGAGTGTCTACAAGTTTGCCGATCTATGAAAACACCAAGATGATTGTAGAAAAGGACATCAAGCTGAAATTGAAAGAGGTCAATGATAAATTTGCAGGCACATTTGGGGAAGATATCGAAGACCGCTAAGTCTATGTGAACATCCGCAAGTTTAGCTTGTACCCGATTTCATGCAGGTATCCTGTGTTCCCATGCATGGACATGATACATTGGATCATCTCACACATTGATCCCAAGACGATGACATTGAGCAGTTTCAGCGTGACAAATATTGCTACCTTCAGGACACAGGATTATGAATAGATATATCATATGTCAATGCCCATGATCACCATGGAGACACCCTTCAACATACCGAGTAGCAATTCCAGCTCCAGAGATATCTTGAAGAACTAGGTGAAGGAGATGACCAAATTCAGGATGACACCCAACCAGGTCTACAAGATGAAGATACTGCAGAAGGTGTATCAATACTTGGTCATCATTGCAAGTCACTTGTATGGCCAAGAGAGCACGGAAACCTTCCCACAGATTTGGGTGATCGCGTTGGACCAACTGGTTAGAGAAGGCACAGCATGCAACTAGTCCGACATGTTGGCTCACTAGCTATAGGAACAGGTAATAAGAGCTCGACAACTACCCAAAGGTCAACAGTGTTATTCGGGAATAGTGTCCACTCGGATGCTGCTGTTCCCACTAATATGGGTGGCTATCTTAGAAACAAACAATCAAAGTCTATTGTTGTTTCCTTTTATGAAAATAGACGAGAGGAGGAACAAGAAGACCAACCTGAGTCTTGCACTTGATTTCCTCTCCTTCTTGATAGAGCTTCGCCACTTCTTCTTTGTCTACCTAGCTTCAAAAGAACCTGTGGAATCGCAACAACATACTACTATGCAAGAAACAAGAATCTAAATTCATAAATATACAGGATCAGATGTGTATTAACCATATACATGCATATATAAACAAGTACACAAGATTATGGAAGGAAACAAGAATAGCTTTATTCAGATGAAAAGTAGCAAGAAGATTACAACCATGTGCTCTGACCCAGCATCATCCTCCAGCTAAGAAGCCCTTCTTCAGCTCAAGCAAAGCTAGATCACCTAACACTGTGAATGTACACCAGAATACCAACAACACTTCTCTATAAGATACAAAATTCCAGCCTCCGGATCTCTGTGATGAGGGATCCATATATAGATGATTACAAAGAGGTGAGTCATATTTTGGGATCTTGATTAGTGTCTTCTCTTTGATAGTTCCTGCTTCCACTTGGAGAATGATGATCGCTTACTCATCTCAGGTCGAAAATGGAGTGGCAAGTGTCAGAGGGGAAGCTTTTGGAAGATTCCATGATCTTCCACCTCGCATTTTTGTCCCTTCCATTTGTCCATTCCCGACCATCGCACCCTACAGAGGAGCAGATTAGTATGCATCGCACCTTGTACATTGGGAAGGTGATATGCATTGCACCCTCTGCATTAAGCTTTCAATATGGTCTAGTTTTGACCATTTATGAGCAGTTTTCAGTGGAGAACTTCTGGGAGATGATGTAATCAGTTGACCTTGTTCCTTTAGGTAGTGAAGAAACACTTTTAGGGACTTAAGAGCCCTCAATTTATGGACATTTATGATTGGGGTTGAAGTGCCCAAAAATGTCTATAACACCAGGAGGTCAAAAACACTCAAAAAATGACCTCTCTGCCCCTATTTTGACACACAGGAAGCAGTCTTGGGAGATTGAAGTTTTGGAGGGGAAAATGAGCACCAAATTCAGAAATTCCACTTGGGTTGGAAAGTAGACAGGTAGGGATTTCAAAAAAGCACACTTGGGCACAATTTGGACCTCAGAAAGTAACTCAAAATCGCCTCCAAATTTGCACGGCACATATAGCTTTGGGCGCGGCGCATATAGACAAAAAGGCCAAAATCACTTCCGCTTTGCAAAATTTCGATTCGCGAATTTCTCCAAGTGGGACCGCTCATTTACACTACACTTTTTTCAGTACCTAAGGCAAAGTTTAAAGAGTATTTTCACTAAAGGTTGGCTTCTATCCAAGTGGCAAAGGAAGGCGAGCAGTCACCAAAGCCATTTGTCATTTTTGTAACGCTGCACCCGTAACTAATGGTTGGGTTTCCATTTCCATTTTGTAATGATTTGAAAAGCTCCCCATCTATGGGTCGTTCCATTTCCCAATGGCATAATCTATTTATTGTATGCAAAACCATTTGCAAAGGGTTGTAATTTCTGGGAGACTGTGGGAGAGAAACTCAGTTCTTCATTGTATATTTTGACAGAGAATTAATGAAAGGCAACGGCTTTGGTTCATGAGATTCTTGTGGTATGAGTGTAGAAAATGTGTTCTCTTTATGTTTCATATGTATTTCGTTATGTTTCACAGTTCATTCATATTCATTTCCAGTGAAATTTTCTAAGTAAGATAAGGTAGAATTCATGTTTATTGCTCTGCCTGTGGGAAAGTTTCACATTATGTGTTCTTCTTTTGTTGAAAAGGATTAATGTGTTTATGCCCTTTTCACCATCCTAAACAATCTTTCTGTAACGCATTATTTCAAATTTAATTGCTAGACTTTCCGTCTGTCTTGCCTCACGAAGTAATCTGTGCCTTTGTGTTAAATTCTCTGCTCATTGCTGCTCGTTGGTCCCATACATCCCAGAAACTCAGTCATTTATCAAAAATTACTTCTTGTTTCCATATTTATTTACCTAGCCTAAAATAAATATTCACTATAAGTCACCTCAGACCATATCGTTTATTTATTCACTGAGCGTGACAAGGAGAGAGCCCTCTCCTATTTTGGTAGGGCTAGCTACTAGACTGAGCGTGGTTTGTGGTTACCCTGAATTTTGCCTTCCTTCAGCCTAAGGAAGATTTAGGTGCTAACATAGTGGCGACTGTATTGGGGACAAAATTACACACCTTACTTCTTGATAATTCTAAGCTTTGGGATGATAAGTTTAGGATTTGATAGGTTGAGTGAGTTGGTTGTGTCCTTTGATTTTTCTTAATAGCATGTTGGCTTCTAGAAGATATACCAGAGCTAATCCAGATCCAGATCCTCTGCACATCTACGAAAATCCCAATTTGATTCCAAGACTTCGTCGTCAAGAGAGCTCTATATCTCCCGTGTTCAAATCCCATTCGTGTCCTGACATTTTTGAGTATCTTGAAGAACTAGATTTTGATGAGCAGTTTGAAATATCATTGTTCGAGACCAAATCCGAAAGGGCGGTTGACTCTACTATCCCCAATCCACAGTTTCTTGTAGACCTGGAAATGGAGAGGGCTAACCGTTCAATTGATAATTAAATTGTAGCACAGCTTCAAACTCCAATTTCTAGCCCCCTACAAACTGCGCACACTCCTCCAACACCTCCAAGGCCAAACCAACCAAGAGTGATGGCTGCTCGTTTTGCACCTCTTGTTCTGCCTCAAGTTTTAGATGATATGCCCATGGATTATCAAAGCAAAATCCCATTTTTTGATGGCACTCCTAACAAAATTACCGCTCGGCAACATGTGGATAGAATGGCAGATTTCTGTGAACTTCATGAGATCGATGCGAAGAATGTGGCAATGAGACTCTTTGTATATACATTTGCAGGTAAGGTGAGGAAATGGTTCAAAGGTTTACCGGATACACGTATCGCTACCTTGGCTGACCTACAAAGACAAGTTTTAGGTTGTTGGGAAGTGAAAAAGAATCCTCTCCAAATTCTGGCTGAATATGAGAAAATCAAACGAAACGTTGGTGTGTCAGTCCAAGACTATTGCATTAGATTCAATTCTGTTTATAATGAAATTCCCGATCATCTAAGGCCACCTGTGGGGCTAGCCATGGTGAAGTTTCCGGATGGTTTTGATGCTAACATGGCTTATCAAATAAGAGAGAGAGAACTGGCCACAATGGAAGACATGCAAAAGATAGCGGTCAGCGTTGAAGGAAATCTGCTGACCAAGAGGGCTAGAGCAAAGGTAGAAAAGAAGGTCACCGTAAAAGAAGAATCGTTCTCGGTAGATCAACTACTTTGGAAGGTAGAGCAGATGCTTGAAAGGGTGAAACTTGACAAACCTGAGCCACAAGTTAGAAATCCTAACTTTCGTGGCTAGCAACAGCCGCAATATAGAATAAGGCAGAGAGATTAGCGAGCCCAAGAGCAGACAGCACAACAGTCAGTACAGCCACCTTTGCAGCAAAATTTTGTGCATGGACTGGAGTCAGATGAGGACGAGAATATAATAGGTGAAGAAAACCACTTCTTTACTCCTGATGATTTTCCTATTTATATTACAGAGGATGAGGAGTATGCAGAAAGTTTGGTTGTACACAAAGATGTAGATTTCATTCTAGCCAATGACACCGTTTTGGAGGAAGAATCAGATGAGTACCAAAGAGGCTATATGAATGCTCTATTCGCCCAACAACATCGATATTCACTTAGAAACGGAGATGTGCCAGTTAAACCAATTCAGAAGAGGAAGGACATGGAGGCATCAAAGAATGATTCATCAATTACACAAAGGAAAGGAAAGGAGGTGGTTGATCTGGGTAGTAGCAAATCACCATCAGCAGAAAAATCAAATCAGCCAATTGCATCAAAAGAAAAGGAAAGGAAAGAAATCCCAGTCAAAGAGGTAGAAAAGATTCATGTTGGAAATAATACTGACAGGGGGGGTGAATCAGTATTATCAAATTCTTTTCAATATGACTTCCTGATTTATACTTAATTTAATCCTCAGATATTGATCATTAACTTGTATGTTAGTACCATATAATAATGAGCATGAAACAAGAAAAATAGATAGTCACACCAAAGAACACCAGATATAAGGTGGAAACCCAATGTGGGTGAAAACCACCTGCTGCAATATGTCTCTATCTTCTTTCAATTAGAAACTTCTTTTACAATGATTTTGTACTGGTGCAGTCCTTTACCAGTACGCAGGCTTCAACCTGCAGAGAGCTACAACTCTCTCTCATTTTCCAGTCTCTCCTGGAAGGGAGCTACAATCCCCTTAGCTCTTTTACTTCTTTAAGGACCACGTTTCATTAATTTTCGAACTGGATCCATGGACATCAAATAGTCATCAAGTACATGCAAATCATCCAATCTTCTTATAAAATAAACCAATGAATCACCCAACTCTTCAGAATGCTGTAAACAGAAAAGTAATACCAGAAATCTAAACACAGAATTCTGCTGCAATAGATAAAATATAGTCAATAAAAGTTTCAAGATAAGTCCGCAACTTCACCAAGAGGGGCCTGCGAATATCTGCAGCTTTTCTGAGTCTAAACTGCGCAGATCTGCACTGGTGGTTCTTTTGCTCTGCGTACTTCTTCTCAGGTCCGCACCCTCACTGTCTGACAGACAGCGTACCTCCGCATTGTGCCTTTTCCCGCACTGTGTACCTCGCACTTCTCCTTTTGTAGAGCTGCGTGCGACCCACATTGTGCTTTCTCCTATTCTGCGTACCTCGCACTGAGCCTTTTTCTGCGCTACGTACCCCCACACTGCGCCTTCTTCTGAGGTGCGTACCCCCACACTCATGCATTGGATCACCTGTGAACTTCTGATTAGGGCCAAATTAACAATCCTCCAATGTGCCACAGTCAGTCAGATCCACAGATCTGTTCATGCGCCCGAGAGAGCACGAATTATCAATAGATTCACCTTAAGATTTTTCCTTGATTTAGATCTAGCTCTTAAAAACCAATCACCCAAAATTTCACATCTTAAGATTTTCAAATTTTACCAATGTATGGCCAAGAGATCTCCTTTCCTTTTTATAGGCAAGTCTTTCACAATACCATGGTCCAAAACCATAATAATACAATACCATGAACCCAATACCTTGGGTCAATATTTTTAGATGCAATACACGGACCAAAACCATAAGATTAAAAACTGTCGAACTAATACCATGAACTATTCATGAAGATTCCCAGCTGCACGTGCTTTTATGCATTGGAGAGAGTGAAACTGGGGTCCGCACCTTCTGAACGGAGAACCTGCGTGCATGTCCGCGCTCCTTGGTCGTCGTACCTACGGGATCGCAACTTCTTCTAGGATTACTTGCGGGTATCTTAATTTCCATGATTTTGAGTGCCTAAACTGAGATCTCCCACTAGAGTGAGTTTCCATCAAGTACAACACCTATGCCATAGTACCAATCATAATCATAATGCCAACAATCTCCCCCTTTGGACTAGATGGCAACCTCAAGATCCTCAATGTCATTCTCCCCCTTTGACATCAAGGGCAAAGGGTTATGCTCCCCTTGAGAACATGCTTATGCCTTTGCTTTGCTGATCATGCTCCCCCTGATAAACCATATTTACCAAAGAAATATCTGCACGAAGAACCACAATCCACCAAACATCATAAACGACCATGAAAGAGATAAAGACATATTAGCAGCAATATGCAGATCAACATCCATGTTCTCCTTCTGTACATTCTTCTTCAAGATCTTCTACCATAATGCCAACAATGCATTATATGCTCTCCCTGAACCTGTGCCATTCAATCTTTGACCAATCCACAACCCAGCAAATGTACGCGTATACCCCTTATGAAACTTGCGTACAACCAACAATCTCTGCAACAGATGAGATTCACCAACAATATGATGCATCAACAACCCCCAGTTTTTTCCTGAGGTATTCAAATGTCTCCCTGGGCAATGGTTTGGTGAGTATATCAGCAACTTGTTCCTTAGAAGGAACATACTCCAACTTGACCTTTTGTTCAAGCACTTGTTCCCTGAGAAAGTGATACTTGATCGGTATGTGCTTGGTCTTTGAATGCATGACTGGAATCTTTGATATGTTGATTTCACTTGTATTATCACATAAGATGGAGATAGGTGGTGTACAAGTGATTTGAAAGTCCTGCAAGGTCTGCATCATCCAAAGGAGTTGAGTGCAACAACCACATATTCTGCTTCAGCTGTAGATAAAGCAATCAAACTCTGTTTCTTGTTGAACCAAGATACTAATCTGGAACCCATAAAGAATGCACCACCACTTGTGCTCTTTCGGTCATCCATGCTTCTGGCCCAATCTACATCAGTATAAGCATGAAGTGTGAGATCTATATCTCTAGGATACCATAAGCCATAGTTTTGAGTTCCTTGAAGGTACTTGAAGATTCTCTTTACTGCCTGAAGATGAATTTCCTTTGGGTTTGCCTGAAATCTTCCAACTATTCCCACTGCATGCATGATGTCTCGTCGGTTACCTGTCAAATAAAGTAGACTTCCAATCATAGATCTATAGGTGGGCTGATGTACTGCTGCTAATTCATCATTTGCACTAAGACTGCATCCTGTAACCATGAGGGTACATACTGGTTTTGCATCTTCCATGCCATATTTCTTCAGAATCTGCTTGAGGTACTTGGTTTGAGACAAGAAGATACCACCTTCATTTTGTTGGATTTGCAATCCAAGGAAATATGTCATTTCTCCAAGCAAGGACATTTCGAATTCTTTCTGCATCACCACGGCAAATCTTTGACTCATAGCTTCTTCATTGCTGCCAAAGATAATATCATCTACATACACAACAAGTATTAGCAATTTGTCATTTTCAATTTTTATATAAATATTGGTATCTGCTGAACCTTTTAAAAAACCTTGTTGATGAAGGTATTTGTCCAAACGGTAATACCAAGCCCTTGGAGCCTGTTTAAGACCATAGAGAGCCTTTTTCATTCTGCTTACAAGATTTGGATCATTCCCAAGGATGAAACCATCTGGTTGCTCAATGTACACTTCTTCTTCTAATTACCCATTTAGAAAGGGTGATTTACGTCCATTTAAAAAACTTTGAACTTTTGAAATCTTGAGAGAGCAAGGAACATTCGAATGGCCTCAAGTCTTGCAACAGGAGCAAAGGTTTCTTCAAATTCTATTCCTTCTTGTTGAGCATACCCTTTACAAACAAGTCTGGCTTTCTTTCTAATTACTTCCCCATTTTCATTTAACTTATTTTTGAAGATCCATTTTGTCCCTATGACATTCTTATCTTTTGGTCTAGGGACCAACTCCCAATTGTTGTTCTTTTCGATCTGATCAAGTTCTTCATCCATTGCCTTGACCCAACATTCATCTTTGCATGCCTCTTTTACATTTTGTGGTTCAGTGGAGGAGAGCAATGCCAAATAGCTTGAGGCTTCTGCAATTGTTCTTCTTGTTTGTACACCTGCCTCCTTTTGCCCCAAAATTTACGATTCTGGATGATTCTTTTGAACATACCTGGAAGGAGTCTTCTCTTCTATCCTTATTTGTTCCTCTGGCTCCTCATGGGTTTCTTCTTCATGGATCTCTTCTTCATCATCAGTTTGATTTGGAGGGTAGTCTTCATCCTCTTCGATATTTTCATAATTTACTTGTGTAGGAATGTATCCTTTTTCATCAACCACTACATCAATGTTGTCAACAATTCTTCCAAGTATTTTATTATAACACTTATATGCTTTGCTATGGGGAGAATAACCAAGGAGAATTCCTTCATCTGCTCTAGGTTCAAGTTTGCCAAGTTGTTCATCAGTATTCTTAATATAGCATTTGCTTCCAAAATTTTTGAAATGCTTTACCGAAGGAGTCTCACCATACCAGAGCTCATGAGGAGTTTGAGTGCTGTTTACTCGGACATTTGTTTTGTTGAGAATAACAACCGCTGAAAATGCAGCGTCACCCTAGAATGTTGCGGGAGTTCCAGACTCATCATGCATAACACGATCCATTTGTTGGACTATTCTGTTCATCCTTTCCTCCACTCCATTTTGCTGAGGAGTCCTATCTGTAGAGAATTCCCTTCTTATTCCATGTTCTTCACAAAAATCAAAAAATTCATTTGAGGTAAACTCCCCACCTCTATTGGACCTGAGGCACTTAATTTTGTAATCTGATTCATTTTCAACCAAGGCTTTGAAGGATTTGAATTTCTCGAATGCTTCATCCTTGTGCTTCATAAGTCCTAACCAAACCATCCTGGAGAAGTCGTCAATGAATAATATAAAGTATTCTTCTCCTCGAGGCGACCTTGTCCTAAATGGACCACATACATCTGTATGAACTAGCTCAAGAGGCCTGCTGGCTGATCCTTCCTTCTCAGGGAAGTTATTTCTGGTTTGCCTACCAAACTGACATGATTTGCATATGGTGTTGTCTGGAATTTTGATGTCTGGAAGACCATGAACTGCCTGGTATTTGCATGCTTTCCTTATTTTTGAAAAGCTTAGATGCCCCAACCTCCGGTGCCATAACTAGTGTTCATCATCCTTGCTCAAATAGCATTGTTGTTGTCCTTCTTCAAATATGTATAAAGTATTTTGAGTTCTTCTTCCTTTGATCACTGTTCTTCCTGTACCAAGATCACGAACACTACACCCATCGGATCGAAATACTACCTCGGTTCCATTATCGCACATATGACTGACACTTAATAGATTATTCTTCAAGCCATCAACATACAAAACATTTCCAGCTTTGACCTTTTCTTTCAACTGAGCAGTGCCTTTTCCTTTTATGGCTGCAGGGGTATCATTTCCAAAAGAAACTTTCTTTCCCTTTTCTAAAGCAGTATATGATTCAAGTTTTTTCTTTATCACCTGTCATATGCTTCGAACATCCACTGTCGATGTACCATAGATTTTCTTGTCCTTCTGCATAAAAGGCTATCCCACATCTTTCTGGTTGTGGTTCCTTTATTCTCCATGTTCTGGTGCTTGAGGTTTGTTCCTTTATCTGCCGAAACTTGCTCCTACATTCAGAAGCTTCATGACCAAAGTTATTACAAATAGAACATTCAATTTCATTTTCAAGTGCCGAAAATTTGTTATAGTTCCTTTTCGTAATTCCAGGCATACTTCTTTGTTTTTGTGCTTCTCTAGTCATGATTGTCTTATAGGCAACACATTGAGCTGATTTGTGACCAAAGTTATGGCAAGAGAAACATTGGACATTGAAGAAATTCCTGCGACTATCATCCATTGGATTGCAGTTTCTATTGACATCCATTCTTGAAGAAAATTGGGAAGATTTTACCTGAGGTTGGTTGTAGCTTCTGTTTGTCCTTAAGGTAGCTTTCTCCCGATTTTATTGATAGTCTTTGTTCGTTTTTGATGAAGACTGTCCCTGATTTACCTGATGATTTCTATTAGGATTTTGTTCACTCCTTGCTGCATCAAGATAACTTTTGGAGGTGGAAGCTTGAGATGTTTCACCATTATACCCCAGACCTGTCTTGATTAGAGGGGAACGCTGCACATTGATAATCTCATCTAGAGTTTCAGATCCTTTAACAAATTTAAGGTTAAGGGCCTTTGTTTTCTCAATTTCCTTTCTAAGGCCAACAATTTCACATTCTAAATTCTCAAGAAATTTTTCTTTTTCATCAAGTTGAAATTGCAGAGTATCAATGATCACATTCTTTTCTTCTAAACATGTTTTGAGGCTAGAAATCTCTTCATAAAAACCATCCACATCTATAGCATCCAAGTAATCATCATCTTCAAAGGCCATTAAAATTTTATAGTGATTACCTCATTCATCTTCATCGCTATTTGATAGTCCACCACTATCTTCATGAGTGTAATAGCTTTTCTTATTTGCATTTTGTTTCTTGTTCCATCTAACAAGTTCCTTCCCCTTGTCAATCTTATCCTTATGAGGACATTTGGCAGCATAGTGACCTACTCTTCCACAAGCAAAACATTTGAAAGGTAACTTACCTCTGAATCTTCCAGTACCCCGTTGAATATTCTGACAAAATTTTATTCTTCTTCTTCTTCTGACACGTGTCCTGACTCATAGTACTCTCCTTTGCCTGAAGCCTTGAAGGCAACTACTCTCCTGTCTGATGGACCTCCTTTCCTCATTTCATAAGAAGTTAGAATTTCGTGCAGCTATGACATTTTAAGGTTTTGTAGATTCTCCTTTTCTTCTATAGTAGAAACTTTAGATTTAAATCTAGATGAAAAAGATCTTAAAACTTTTTCAACCACAACAACCTCTTTTATTTCTTCACCCAAATTTTTCATACAATTAACAATCTCATCTACATGAAGAAAATAATTAGCCACACTTTCATCATTATACATCTTGAGCTTTTCATACTGAATCTTGAGGGTTTGAAGTTTTGCTCGTTTTACCTGATCATCTCCTTCATAGCTCAGAACAATCTTGTCCCGTATCTCTTTTGCAGATTTAAATTGCATAACCTTGACAAATTCTAATTGAGATAGGCATCCTAATAGAGTATTGACCGCTTTTGCATTTGTTTCATACTTCTTCTTCTCAGCCGGATCTGTAGGAGTTGCTGATGGAAAAGTATACCCTGTATCCATGATATCCCAGACTTCTGTACTAAGAGATTGAAGATGGGCAGTAACTCTTACCTTCCAATAAACGAAGTTTGTCCCATCAAAAATCGGTGGCCTGATTGATGCTTCCCTCTCGTAGTTGCTCATGATAAAATATCTTCCTTCAAGCGACCAAGCTTCTTCTGAAGGACCTGCTCTGATACCAATTGTTGGAAATAATACTGAGAGGGGGGGTGAATCAGTATTATCAAATTCTTTCCAATATGACTCCTTGATTTATACTTAATTCAATCCTCAGATATTGATCATTAACTTGTATGTCAGTACCATATAATAATGAGCATGAAACAAGAAAAATAGATAGTCACACCAAAGAACACCAGATATAAGGTGGAAATCCAATGTGGGTGAAAACCACTTGTTGCAATATGTCTCTATCTTCTTTCAATTAGAAACTTCTTTTACAATGATTTTGTACTAGTGCAGTCCTTTACTAGTATGCAGGCTGCAACCTGCAGAGAGCTACAACTCTCTCTCGTTTTGCAGTCTCTCCTGGAAGGAAGCTACAACCCCCTTAGCTCTTTTACTTCTTTAAGGACCACGTTTCATTAATTTTCAAACTAGATCCATGGACATCAAATAGTCATCAAGTACATGCAAATCGCCCAATCTTCTTATACAATCAACCAATGAATCACCCAACTCTTTAGAATGCTGCAAACAGAAAAGTAATACCAGAAATCTAAACCCAGAATTCTGCTGCAATAGATAAAAGATAGTCAAAAAAAGTTTCAAGATAAGTCCGCAACTTCACCAAGAGGGGCCTGCGAATATCCGAAACTCTTATGAGTCTAAACTGCGTAGATCCGCACTTGTGGTTCTTCTGCTCTGCGCACTTCTTCTCAGGTCTGCACCCTCACTGTCTGACAGACAGTGTACCTCCGCACTGTGCCTTTTCCCACACTGCGTATCTCACACTTCTCCTTTTGCAGAGCTGCGTGTGACCCGCATTGCGCTTTATCCTGTTCTGCGTACCTTGCACTGAGCCTTTTTCCGCGCTGCGGACCCCTACACTACGCCTTCTTCTGAGGTGCGTACCGCCGCACTCACGCCGTGGATCGCCTGGGAACTTCTGATTATGGCCAAATTAACAGTCCTCCAATGTGCCACAGTCAGTCAGATCCATAGATCTGTTCATGCGCCCGAGAGATCACGAATTATCAATAGATTCGCCTTAAGATTTTTCCTTGATTTAGATCTAGCTCTTAAAAACCAATCACCCAAAATTTCACATCGTAAGATTTTCAAATTTTACCAGTGTATGGCGAAGAGATCTCCTTTCCTTTTTATAGGCAAGCCTTTCACAATACCACGGTCCAAAACCATAATAACACAATACCATGAACCCAATACCTTGGATCAATATTTTTAGATGCAATACCATGGACCAAAACCATAAGATTAAAAACTGTCAGACTAATACCATGAACTGTTCATGAAGATTCCCACGTGCACGCGGTTTTATGCATTGGAGAGAGTGAAACTGGGGTCTACACCTTCTGAATGGAGAATCTGCGTGCATGTTTGCGCTCCTTGGTCGACGTACCTGCGGGTCTGCAGCTTCTTTTAGGATTACCTGAAGGTATCTTAATTTCCATGATTTTGAGTGCCTGAACTGAGATCTGCCACTAGAGTGATTTGCCATCAAGTACAACACCTGTGCCATAGTACCAATCAGAATCATAATGCCAACAATTCCCGCTTTTAATTTAGAGAATGAAATTTCTAAATTGAAGGTATTCATTCCCTTGACTGAAATAATGACGAACAACAGTTATAGAGGGCAAGTATCTAAAATTTTGAATTTGGACCCAATGTCCGACATGGTGAATGCCGAAGATGATCAACCCGAAATGATTTCTGGGCCAACGTCAAATGGTGAGTCTCTTGATAGTGATGTGCCACCTTTTTATATCAGTTTAAGATTGCATGATTTTGTGTTACATAATGGCATGTTCGATTCCGAAGCTTCTCACAATCTCATGCCCAAGGCTATCATGGATAAGCTGGGTCTAGACATCACCTGACAATACCATGATCTCTATTCGTTTGATTCCAGCAGATTAAGATGTATCGGGCTCATCAAAGACTTGGTTGTGAGTCTGGATCAACTCCCAATGAAGAATGTTTTGATGGATATTGTTGTAGCAGATATTCCTCCCAGGTTTGGCATGCTTCTTTCCAGGTCTTGGGTAGCAAAATTGAAAGGGACACTACAACTAGATTTCTCCTATGCAATGATTCTGGTGTTTGGTCAAATGAGGAAACTGTATAGGGAGCAAAAAATGAAATACATGATTACAAGCAAGGAGAAACCAATAAATCATTCGATTAATTATGTACATACAAATTTAGAGTCTTTTTTTTTTAATTCTAATAGTTTCAATGATATCGATAATCAGTTAGTTGAAGCAGATGATATTCCAGAAATAATAGAAAATTTCAGAGAAGTTTTAAAGAAAGAAAGACAAGAACAACAGAACATGGTTGAGCGATCAGCTGAAAGTAATGGACAACAAGCAGAGAAAGCACATCAAACAGATTTTCAACACTTGCAAGAGGAGGAAGAAGGTTTGTGGACCATGGATTTTGATGGAGCTGTGGGAAATGATGGCGTTGGAATTGGGATTTGGGTACGCAGTCCTTTCTCCGCCCTGAACAAAGTGCCTAGTAACGTGTGGGTATGCTCTTACAAGTTGGCTTTTGATTGTTCAAACAATGAAGCTGAGTATGAAGCTCTGATTGCTGGCCTAAAAATTCTAAGAAAGCTGAATGCTTAGAGGATTGCAGTATATGGTGACTCTGAATTGGTGATTAAGCAGGTCAGAGGTGAATATCAAGAAAAGCATCCTCGGATACGGGCTTACCGTAATGTAGTTCTAGACATCCTAAAATTATTTTCAGAATATACCTTGACATGTGTGCCTCATATACAAAATAGAATTAATGATGCTCTTGCTAAGGCAACAAGTAGTTTGAAGATCCCAATGAAATCCAGCAATAAATTCGAAATCCATGTCAAGCATCGTCTGACAGTCCCAGATAATCAGAGATATTGGCAAGTTTTCCAAGACAATGAGGAGATTGATGATTTTCTGCAAAAAAAAGGTAAGTTCAAAGAAACCTCAATTGATGTAGAAAATGACGATGGTAAAGGTAATGGTACAGATGATGTGCAGATCAATGAAATGGATGTGTTGCAGCTAAAGAATAATGTTATTCCTAAAGGCTTGATACCTTTAGAAGAACTCTTTGATCAAGATGATGTAGCCTACAAACCAACATTGCAGCCAACAGAGAAGGGTGTGGAAGAGGTCAATGTCGGAATAACTTCTAATCCTAAAATGGTAAAACTGTCTAAAGCATTTCCACAAAGGACAAAGGACAAATATATAAGTTTGATGTCTTCATTTGCAGATGTGTTTTCTTGGGACTATTCCGACTTAAAGACATATGATACCAATATAATTTAGCACACTATACCCATTAAGCCCAATCAGAAACCTTTCAGACAAAAGTTGAGAAGGCTAAATCCAAAGTTGCTGCCATCAATTGAAAAGGAGATAAACAGGTTGTACAAATCAGGAATCATTGTTCCCATCAGATTTTTGGGTTGGATCTCTAATTTGGTGCTCGTACGAAAGAAGACAGGTGAGATTCACTTGTGCATTGATTTTAGAAATCTCAATAAAGTTTCATTGAAAGATAACTATCCACTGCCCAAAATGGACCATATACTTCAGCGAGTAGTGGGAGCATCTCGTATGTCACTACTTGATGGTTATTATGGATATAACCAAGTTTCTATCCATGAAGATGACCAAGATAAGGCAGCATTCACCACTCCGTGGGGAACTTTTCATTACGCTAAAATGCCTTTCAGTTTGAAGAATGTGGGTGCCACATTTCAGCGTGCAATGGACTTGGCTTTCGCAAATGAGAAGGATGTCTTTTTGGTTGTGTACCTGGATGATTTGATGGTGTTTTCCAAATCTGATGAAGAACACATGTACCATCTAAAAACTATCTTTGAAAAGTGCAAAAAATATGGCCTGTCATTGAATCCGAAAAAGAGCTTGTTCGCCATGGAGGAAGGCAAACTACTCGGGCACATTATCTCAAAATATGGCATTCGTATTGACCCAGCAGAGGTACAAGCAATTCAGCAAATCGATCTGCCCCAGAATAAGAAAGAGATTCAATCTTTCAATGGTAAAATGAATTTTCTACGCCGCTTTGTACCTAATCTTGCTGAGCACCTAAGAGAGATTACAAACATGCTTAAGAAGGACAACCAAGTGAAATGGACAGAGGAGGCTGTAAAATCTTTCAATTTAGTCAAATTGGCTCTTTCATCAGCTCTAGTTCTAGTCAGCCCGGACTACACTTAGGATTTCATATTGTTTTCATTTGCTTTGGAGCATACTATGGCAGCTGTGTTATTGTAGAAAAGAGATGATCACGAAAGACCAATTGCTTTCTTCAGCAGAGCCATAAGAGATGCAACCTTAAAATACAACATCATTGAGAAGCAAGCCCTTGCACTTGTGAAAGCATTGAAATATTTTCAGGTATATATTCTACGTTCTCATATTTTGGCCTATGTTCCTAACGTTGTTGTCAAAGACGTTTTAGTGCAGACCGATCTGGAAGGAAGATGAGGCCAGTGGATTGCAGCTTTGCTGGAATATGATGTGGAAATAAATCCCACAAATCTTGTTAAAGGACAGAGATTGGCAAAGTTAATGGCCGAGTCAAACTTGCATGCCTTAGACATAAATGTGATCGCTGCTATGTCCGATGAGAATGAGGAAGGATCGTCAATTCAGGTATCTGAAATGTTTTCTCTTTCTCCGTGGTATTCAAATATCATATATGTGCTTAACAATTTGTCACCACCGCCCGACATGACTAGAAACAAAGCTAGAACTCTCAAATTGAAGGCTGCCAAGTTTTGCATTCTAAATTCTGCACTTTATTGGAAAGACCCCAGTGGCGTTCTGTTAAATTGTTTGGTGGAAAAAGAAGAAAAGAAGGCCATGGAAGATTGCCACAAAGGAGATTGTGGTGGTCACCTTTTTTGGAAATCAACAGCAAATAAAATCATGAGAGCGAGGTACTATTGGCCGACATTGTTTGATGATGTATATAAGATGGTCAAGAGCTGTCATAAGTGTCAGATTTTCGAAGGAAGGCAAAAGTTACAGCCTTTTCCACTTAAGCACATTGAGGTGAGTGCCCCTTTTCAACAATGGGGGTTGGATTTCATTGGTGAAATTAATCCTACTTCTTCCGGTCAGCATAGATGGATCCTCACAACGACAGATTATTTCACAAAATGGATCGAGGAAATTCCTACCAGACAAGCTACAAATGCGGTAATTATTTCATTCCTTGAAAATAACATCTTGTCTCGCTTTGGTTGCCCGAATAAGTTAATCACTGATAACGTAGAAGATTTCAAATAAAAAAGGATGGTAGAGTTTTGTCATAAATATCACATCATTTTGGGTCACTCAACTGCCTATCATCCACAAGGCAATGGATTGGCGGAATCTTCTAATAAGTCATTGGTCAACATCATCAAGAAGCTGTTGGAAATAAAAAAGAAGAGTTGGCATAAGAGTTTGGTCAATGCACTTTGGGCAGATCGGGTCAGTTAGAAGAAATCCATTGGTACGTCCTCGTTTGAGCTTATTTATGGAGTTGATACAATGTTTCCTACCTCTCTCGCAGCCCTGGTAGTCAAACTTCTTCAGGAGGCCGACAATGAAGATGATCATATGCAGAGAAGGTTGAATCAAATGGTCCACTTGTAGCAGACCAGAGAAGAAGTTTTCCAAAACACGTCCAAGTTGTAGGAGAAGATTAAGAAAATTTATGACATAAAAGCGAAGACAAACAAATTTCAGTTGGATGATGTGGTGCTGAAGTGGGATGCAAGGAATGAGGAAAAAGGTAATCACGGTAAGTTCGAGAATCTCTGGAAAGGTCCCTTCAAGATTGCAGCATATCGGGGTCAGAATTCCTTTCTTCTGAAGGAAATGAATGTGGAAGATTGTCCTGGAGGCCCGATCAATGGTCAGTTGCTCAAGCGGTACCATTTCTGAGTTATTGACACTGCTTCCACTGTCACTGTAAATACCATTTTATTTTAGTTTAGTTAAAGTTTGTCAAGTTAGTCTTCAAGTCATTTCAATTATAAAATTTGAGTCAGTTTTTTGGTCATTTTAGTTTCATAAATGAGTCAGATTCTTGTGTTGTTTGTCGAAATAATGACTCCATTTCCTAATGGACAAAGGCACTGTCTAGCTCTTCCAGAGATTTGTTATTATTGGCACCTCCAAGGAGCTACCATCCCCCATTGGAGCCAATGTTAGAGTCGGTCTTGTCAGTCCTCCGTCAGAGATCAAAACTCTTTCTGCATTTCATTTTTAGGAGTCCTGCTCCATTCACTCAGCTGCATTCTGCTAGGGGCATGCCATAATCTGACGGAAAAGGTCTTGTTAGTCATTTCCCCTCATGTCTGGCACCTACTGGCTTAGGTATTTTCACCAATGTTCACTAAAGTCCATGACAATCAATGTTTGATCCTTTAATGGACAAGAGTCATTTTCAATCATTAGGTCTAGGGATTAGTAAATTTGGTCTTCAACCATGTCTGATAAAGCCATGCAGGCCAAAGGGAGGCCATTAAAAAGTTATGATTCAAATGTTTTCATCGTCATGTTGACAGGTTACGAATGTTCTTCAAAACTCTGTTTTGAAGAAAAAGTAAAAAAATGTGTCATTTGTGATAATTTTCAAAAAAGTCTCCAGTTGATCTCTTCAGGCACAGTCATGGTTTCCTTGGCCAAATTCCATGTCATGCGACCCTTGCAAAAAGTGCCAAAACAAAACATTAGCAAAATGGGTTTTGAAGAAACAAAAATCAAACCCATGACTCAAAATGTCCTTATAAAGAATTTCCACAAGAAACATAATCATTTTGCATACCAAGGTTATAGTGAAACAGTGCAAAGTGATTGGCAGAAACTTGCGCGCGTTTTGAGTGAGGTTGGAGGAGTTTTCAAGGGCGCGGCACACACACAAAGGAGCGCGGCGCACATAGAGAGCGCGGCGCACTGGGTGCTACCCCACAGTGTTAATTTAACACGGGTGCGCACACACATAGAGCGCGGCACACTGGGTTTGCTGCGTGGCACACACCCACAAAGGCCTGAATTTGTTCCAAAATTGCATCAAATCGACTTTGAATCCCTTCCAATTGCCAGAGATCATTTGTCATGTTTGGAGTTTTTTCAAAAGGTGTCTAGTGTTCGAGTTCATCATAAGTTGGCCCGTCTTTTTGTGCTTCACCTACATAGATATCACTCTATCTTAGTCGGGGTCACCTTCACACTGACACCTGAAACTGTCTCATTAACAGCCGGCATACCGAACGTTGGAGAAACATGGCACAAGAAATAGAAGGTTGATCGACAACATTATGAGCCTTACATTAAGGCAAGTTTCTTGAGGTAGCTCCAAAGAGTCTTTCCATTCTGATATTTGAAAGATGAATATACTCCATTGATGAAGTTGATCATGAAGTATTTCAGCTGTTAGGGGAGATTCTCTCATCTATATGCCTATCAAATCAGGTTTCTCATGCACTTTACCAGGGTATGGATGATGAACATCCCATATTTCATTTGCAGGAACATAGAGAGGATGAACACCTTCATGCAGCACAAGACCTCTCAGCAACAACTTAACAATGTTTATCACTTTGCTCTTATTAAGATTTTGGTAGTTCATCAGCTGGGATTATAGGGCATTACTTGGGATGATTTCATCTCCTGTGACCTCTTCAGTACTTCACAGGTATTATCAGAGGTTGAACATGAGATAGGTGGTCCTTCTCATCAGTATGAGCGCCATGAGACCACTACTATGCCAGTATTAATCACCTATCAGAGAGGTAGTAGACATTTGTTTGCAGCAGCAAAGCGAGTGTTATCTCCACTTGGGGTGGAAGGGGCCTCACTTCTAACATCAGCAACACAAGTACAGGAGAGGGGCAAGAAGCCCATGCATGATGAGGGGCCATCAGGTGAATGAGAGGTTGACTTCATCCTCATTCATGATGATGATACAGTTGTGGAGAGTGCCAAACTTAGGAGGACCATCGAGGAGCAAAAAATGGAGATCCAAGACTTGTCACTCAATTTGGAGAGGTCTAAGTGGATTATCAGGTATTTGGAGCAGAGGAAAAAATAGCTTGAAGACCAGCATGATATCATGGAGCTGCAAAACATCCGCGAGAATCACCAAGCTGCCCAACATAGGAGAATTGAGCTCACTCCATTAGAGCAAGAGATTAACAATGACCGAGAGCCTTGGCTCGAGTGTATGAACATCCATCTTGAGAGACTACTAGAGATGGCCAACAAGGAAAAAACCATATTTAGGTGGATGGTTTATCACTACAGGGCACGAAACACGAGTTCAAAGGCTCGGATAAGGAGTTTGAAAGCGAAATTGGGGAGAGTGACAAAGAGACAAAAGAGGCAAAAAGAGAAATATCAGCTTTGAATATTGATTGAAGCCTTTGTGGCCTAGCATAGCACTTGATAGGGAACCTCCAGCCCAAATTTCAAAAACTTTGGGGCAATTTTGGTCACGTGACAAATTTTTGGGCACAAAACAGGGTTTTTCTCCCTGTGCGTCGCGCCACTCGCACGACACTTAGGATTGGGAGCTCCAAATCATAAATTGTTTGCATTTTTGGATTTAGCATGAAAAATCATAACTACTGGTGCATGGCCAAGAAGTTTGGGCAAGTTTTGAGTTCCCAGGAGGTAAAAAACACTCAAAACATGACCTCTCTGCCCCTATTTTGACACACAGGAAGGAGTCTTGGGAGATTGAATTTTTGGAGGGGAAAATGAGCACTAAATTCAGAAATTCCACTTGGGTTGGAAAGTAAACAGGTAGGGATTTCTAACAAGCACACTTGGGCATAATTTGGACCTCAGAAAGTACCTCAAAATTGCCTCCAAAGTTGCACGACGCATATAGACCAAAAGGCCAAAATCACTTCTGCTTCGCGAAATTTCAATTCGTGACTTTCTCCAAGTGGACCCGCTCATTTACACCACACTTTTTTTGGAACCTAAGGCAAAGTTTAAAGAGTATTTTCACTAAAGTTTGGCTTCTATACAAGTGGCAAAGAAAGGCGAGCAGTCACCCAAGCCATTTGTCATTTTTGTAACGTTGCACCTGTAACTAATGGTTGGCTTTCCATTTCCATTTTGTAATGATTTGAAAAACTCCTCAACTGTGGGTCATTCCATTTCCCAATGGCATAGTCTATTTATTGTATGCAAAACCATTTGCAAAGGGTTGTAATTTCTAGGAGACTGTGGGAGAGAAACTTAGTTCTTCATTGTATATTTTGACAGAGAATTAATGAAAGGCAGCGGCTCTGGTTCATGAGATTCTTGTGGTGTGAGTGTATCAAATGTGTTCTCTTTATGTTTCATACGTATTTTCGTTATGTTTCACAGTTCATTCATATTCATTTCTAGTGAAATTTTCTAAGTAAGATAAGGTAGAATTCATGTTTATTTCTCTACTTGTGGGAAAGTTTCACGTTATGTGTTCTTCTTTTGTTGAAAAGGATTCATGTGTTTATGCCCTTGTCACCATCCAAAACAATCTTTCCATTCCGCATTATTTCAAATTTAATTGCTAGAATTTCCACTTGTCTTGCCTCATGAAGTAATTTGTTCCTTTGTGTTAAATTCTCTGCTCATTGCTTCTCGTTGGTCCCATACATCCCATAAACTTAGTAATTTATCAAAAATTACTTCTTGTTTCCATATTTATTTACCTAGCCTAAAATCAATATTCACTATAAGTCACCTCAGACCATATCGTTTATTTATTCACTGAGCGTGACACAGAGAGAGCCCTCTCCTGTTCTGGTAGGCCTAGCTACCAGACTGAGCGTGGTTTGTGGTTACCCTGAATTCTTCCTTCCTTCAGCCTAAGGTAGATTTAGGTGCTAACAGAAGTATATACAAGCCTTAGTTTTATAAGAAGAGCTATTTGTTATATTTATCTCTGTCACTGACTCCATAGCCCAATGGTAGCAAGTCTCCATATTTCAACCTATAAACATATAAAATAAAAAGCCATAGAGTTAGCCATCTATTTATATCTTTAATCAATATCATTAACCCTTGAGAGAGCCCTTTTAGGCTAAGGAGGCTAAGCCTTAGCCAAAAGATTGGTTTGAAATAGTTACACTGAGATTGACTTGATGAGCAGCCTATCAGGGTCTTATTTTGGTGATAACAATTGGAGAAGCTTCTTAACTTCTCATCACCCTAAGCATCCAAATTCATCCTCCTAGGAGTCTCTTTGGTTCTATTTATACTGTACTATCCTAGAGGGTTAGGCTAGTGTTGATGCCTCGAAAATCGTTGCACCAACATTGGGGGAAACCACCCGGTCTGGACCTTAGTGCAGCTCCTTTTCCGTTTGGGGTAGTGGCTCTGACTGGGGATAATGGGACCAGTTTCCCAGAAATAGATAAATGGGATGAATGAATACTTTCTAGATAACAGTAGCGATAGGTGAATGACTAAAACTATTGATAGAAATGTAAGTAAATAAAACTATCTCGGGAATCTATTTGAACTTCTAAAGCGTAGCTTTTGATGTTCTATATCTTAAAAATACAATTATATAGATGACTGCATTCTCAAAACACAGATATTAAATCATTCAAGATTGTTGTACCTAAATAGTTAGACACAACGATTAAAGCGATACTACTAGACTTTAAAGGTTCATACCATCAACGCATACATGATTAAAAAATAAGGCATATCATCTGAACATCCAATAGTGGTATGGGCAAGATTTCCTGTTGTTACGCATGCATACAATTAATGATAGCAGGAATAATTACACAGTGAAATCATATACACAGAATGAATTCAAACAAAGGATAAAAATACCATTTGAATCGTAAGCCACTCCCGATATGAATCGCTATGTATGGCTTCTACCTCAACGCATAAACAATCTTCATATCAATGACAGTAGTGCACAATTGAATCAAGAAATTTCTCCATTAAAGTAAAAGCAAGTGGTTGAGTTTCATAAAAGAATAGAGGCTGAAGCACAATAGTGCAAACTTCAGTCTGTTAAGTCTTATACAAAATTTTACGACCCCTTATAAATGCATGAAAGGGTCTATAAATACTATGCTAATCTTAAATATCTACAAAAACAGAAAAGCTAACTAAGCTGATGTCGATAAATTCTTGTTGCTATTTTTGCTGGCAATCGGAGGAGCTGGATGATGAATCACTCCATCGGCTGTTTCCCCTTGAACCTGAGTTGATTGATGGCGAGCATTGGCTCAACTTCAGGAGGTTTGTTGAGCCTGGAACTGAGCTGGGCAGCGTAGGTGGAGTCTTGGATATCGGGGATCATGCATTGAACAGCATCGGTTAGGCATTTGAGAGCAGATCGTTGTTCATGCGGCTTGATTAGGAACCGCCAATATTCTTCTATGTTTAAAGTGTCAACCGCGGTAATTGACCTTTCTCTGCCCTCTAAATCAGGGTAGCATGTTTGTTCCAATGCATTTTCAGTAGTAATCTTGCCGGGCGTGCATTGGGAAACAATATTGGCTAGATAGAGAGTATCATTTACTAGATTAGCCAAATTACCAGCAGTTAATGTACATCTTGATGCTGCCCTTTCTGCCTTTAATATTTGTGTTTTCCATTCTGTAAACAATATATTTTTATGGACCTCCAGTATCCGAGGCAAATTGGCTTCCTTACCTGACTTTGAATCTT
>APFE031691478.1:0-26980 GCA_000404065.3 Pinus taeda | reverse complement strand
GTTGGTTCAGAGGGTTTCTGCCGTGTGCTAGCTACATCTTGTGTACGTCGGAAACGTACTTCGGTTTGGTTACACATCTTCCTTCGTCCGATTCCTTCCACATTATTGGCCTACGGGTTACACTCGCGCTAGATTGATGAAGGATGCCTTAATGCCTTCCTTCTAGCGGATCTTTCCCTATCGACTCTGACTCATTACACTGGGGCAAAGATCTAGAGTCCATTTGGCAGTACCTTGGGGTTTGCAATCATTAGTGGAAGATCCTTCGCTATCCATAGTGGGAAATCATCATTGTCTCCTGATCGATAGATTTTTACAGGTGTTCGACTTTAGCTCATTTATTCGCACTTGTTAGTTTGTACTGGGTACCTTGACGCTCATTATCATTATCAGTGAGTAGTCTTGCGTTTGTTAACGGTATACATCAATGACTGGTAATCAAATGATTTCTCACATGGTCAACCTCAGATCATTTATTCCCATGGTGTAGAAATGTACCACGACAGTCGGTGAAGACCTCAGGTTGTATCAGCATTCATTGGTTCACTTGACAGTTGCTCTTGTTGCTGCTAGTTGATACCACTCCACCTTATATGTTGCAGTCATCCATGGCGAAATTCTATATGATGACACCTGAGTTTGCAGTGTAGTACCATCCTTTTCCATCACGTTCAGTTGGTACTTTTTGGGATCAGCCTTTGATACCAGTGATCTGTTGTATCTTTCAGCATCATTGGCAGTTTTATATAGGATATTCAGACATGTACTTGTTCGATCATGATCAGATGATCCATTATGTATTTTCCAGTCATTTATACTTGTATACTTAGTGGATCCGCTTGTACTTGATATGCAGACATGCTTTGCTTTCTATGAGCATGGGTATGCCCGCCTCAGATGGTGTTTCTTTCTTATCTTCTTTTGTGGCTTGGCAGGTTGAATTCTGGTGAAGTACTCCTCGGATTTTGGTAGATTTCCTTTCCATGTACTTGCTTAATATATTTCGGCCATCATGTACCCCTTCTGACCTCATATATTAGGGGGCATCTGTTATAGCTCCAAAATCTCACTATTATGGTTTGTGATGCTGCACTCATGGCCTAGGGCAACCCTTCCTTCCAGACCTGATCCAAAATCTAAAAAAACAGTGTTTATTCCTGTACGTGACATCCCTGAGTTTAAAACGCGTATACGCAGGTTCATATATACCCAACCCGCGTATATGTATTAAAACACTTAAAAAAATATAAAACTCCTTATTTTCAGGTGGAGATCGCGGGTTTTACCTGCTGATCACCTGTTAGTGCTCGTGGCCTCAACTGTTCCCAACCAATTCCTAACTAAAAAACTACTTTGGAATTGGTATAAAAAGACATCAAATGGAAGGCCTAAGGGAGGAGAGAAGAGAGAGAAAGGTTACTATACTGATTTTTTCCCCCTGATCAAGTCTGAAGACCCTTGTGCCTTTTGCACTTCCCCCATTTGTACAAGAAACCCTTGTTTCCTTGTGATTTGATGTTCATCCCTTAGTTATGGCATCTTGGAGTGAGTCTTGGAAGGAGATATGCTAGAGGCTTGAGGCGGGACGGATCCAGAAGGAGGCTGAGCTTGGAGCCTGCAGAGGTTGCTCAGGTGATATTACTCTTTTTGTACTTTCTATTTGTCTAATAAAGAAACACGTCTTGATTCCCGATATGCTTCTTCTTTATGTTAATGATGTTCATGTTTGAATTTCATGTATGAATAGATGTCTAAAAGTTCATAACTAACTCCTTTCTTGTATAACATAAAGATGATTTTTGTATAAATATTTGTCCATATACTGCTGCATTCTTTGGAATTGTTGGTTTGGTAGGGCAAATGAGCGAAAGGGACGTGAAGAAGGGTTTGGGCCCTTGAGGAACTACCCGAACGTAGGACCTGAGGTACGTCCTTCGTACTTTAGAATTAGCTTTTGCTAGCATAATGGTTGTGTGTGTGCATGTTTCTTTGTTTAGACAACTTTCACTCTGCTAGGGTTCCAGCCAAAAGCCTTAGGGGATAAAATCCCTCAACACTGGTCATGACCCTTCCTTGACTTTGTTGACTATTCACTTCAGTTCTCTGAGGCTAATCCCATAGGAAGTCTACACACAGAAGCTTCGTCTCTCTGTCCACTATACCCAATCTCTTCTTCAACATTTGATGTTATCTTATCTGAAGTGTGTAGACCTAACCTTCACTTTTCAAGGATCAGAATGATTACAGTCAAGAACAATTCAAGCAATGTAATGAAGGCACAACCAAGAATGTAATCTAAGCACTGTGATGAAGGCATAGTGTGAGCTACAGTTCACACCAATCCGAGGTATCTAAAGTCATTGCTATCCAAGGCATAGTTAAGAACTTTTGAACTCCTATGATATACCATAGTCCAAGCTGTAGGAGATAAAGAGGCCGAGCCTCAAAAGGTGAGTCTGAGCCACTGTTTACGTGTATATTCAATTTCTGAGTTGCTGTGTGAGCACAGTTCACGTTGTCTAGAATATAAGCACTGTAATCAAGAATATTCACTATAATATTCAAGAATATGAGCCAAAATATCACTAAAAAACCTTTATCAAAGGTGCCTTTGTCTCTTCCTTATTTTTTTCATGAGTTGTGAACAATTCTTCCTCTTTTCTACGTTGTTAACCAAGTTAAGTGATCTAACTCGTAAATAATAGCAATTGAAACGAAATACTGATTCACCACCCCTCTCAATATTTCCAACAATTAGTATCAGAGCCAATACCTTCTTTCAAAGCTTAATAGCTTGAAGGGTGATCCTTAGAACACAAATGGAAAAGCCTAGAAAGAAAGCCTCCAATCCTTCTACAAATTTGCTACCTCAACTATGAAAATTGAGGATAATCAAATTGGAAAAGTTCCATTGTTAAATGGAAACTTTGCTATATGGAAAATGAGAATGAGGAATTTCTTAATGTCTCAAGATGTTGATGCATGGGAATCAATAATTACTGATAGCATGATGGAAAAAGAATCCAAGGAATATAATATGAAAGAAATGACAACATTGTTGAATGGGCTACTTGATCCTATAAAGGCTAAAGTGGAAAAGTGTTTTTCAACAAAAGGTATGTGGGACAAAATTCATGATCTTCACTCAAAATGAGCATTGACCAAGTCTACTAGCCAAGAAGATGATGGAAAGAAAGAAGGAAATCCATAATCCATTAAGGAAGCTAAAAACATGAGTGAAGACTTCAAGGCCGAGGAAGACCTAGAAGATGAAGAGTGTAAAGATGACTTTGAAAGAGATCTCATGGAAAATCTTGCAGCTTCCCTAGAAAAGATAAGTATTTTGAAAAATGAGAATGAGGAGCTGAAGAAGCAATCACAAGATGGTGACCATGACCTTGACAAGATAAGGAAGGAAGCAAACTTATTCAAGATTCAAGTTCGAGAAAGAGACGAGAAGCTCACCAAGATTAAGGAGGAATTTAATCAAAACAAGAGGAAGCATCATGTAGAAGTAATATCCATGACAAATCAATTGGACAAGGTAAAGAAAAGGGAAGAAACTTTGTAGCCACCTTGAACAAAGACACAAGATCTTGAATAAACTTTAAGTACAAACTAGTCAATACAAGGAAGAGGCCTCCTCCCTTAGATCTCAACTAGAAGAAACAAAGAAACAAGCACAAAGATGTAATAAGGTGGTGGAAGCTTTGGCTCTCATAGAAGGACAAGTTGATGATGCAGAAAAGGAAAGAAACACCATAATATTCCAACTAGAAGAAAATGATGAAGTGATCTTCAAACTAAAATCAGATATCAAAATTTCTCAAAGCCGAAACATGTGAAGCAACAAGGATGAAGGAAGAAATGGAGAAAAATCTAGCAAAGGAGAATGAAGAAATATTTAGGATGAAATTAGATATCATCTCCCTTAAAGTGGAACCTAATGAAGAAACACAAGTCAAGGAAGAATTGAGAAACAACTAGCTAAGAAAAATGATGACTATGGAAAATTGGAAGAAAAAATTGTTTCACTAAGGAAAGAAGTTGGATTGCTACACCTTAGAAACAAGCCTCTTCGAGGGGGGAACCTCCTTTGCATTACACAAATGAAAAATTATTGGATGATACAAATGGCAAGACCTCCTTTCTATATATAGGAGTTTAAGGGGTCATAATATAATCAGAGCCGACATAACAATAGCAATGTAAGGGCACAATAATAACAATAGTGGTCTTCTATGGGAACAACAATATGATAAGGGGGTTGCACTAATAAAAATAATGGGTTACACTAGTAGTATAGGAACTAACATTCCCCTCTTATTCAAAAAGTGTTGTCCTCAATGCTTGAGTAGTTATGGATGCTTCTGTATAAAATTCTTATCCTCCCATGTGGAATCCTTAGTGGGTAAGTTCTTCCACTTGATGAGATACTCTGAAATTGATCGATTTCATAGATGACGATTTCTTGTTTCTATGACTACTCTAGGTTCCAATATGATTTTTCCTTCCTCATCAAGTTCTAGCAATATTGTTTGAACTGGGATCTTCTCATTATGTAAGGTCGCCATTTCTTAAGTGCATGTAGTCTTCCCAATCTTTCCTTCTCATAAATAGCTTTGTGTAAATACTTTCCTTTGATTGGATGACTTTCAAAAGCAATGGGTCTTTCTTCTTGCGTTAAAACATCACCAATTCCATTTCTTGATGCATCATATTCCACAATAAAGGTTTTTGTGAAGTCTGGCGTAGTTAAGACCAATGCTTGGCACATTGCCTCTTTAAGATGTTCAAATGACCTCATTTCTTCTGGAGTCCATGAAAATGTGTATTTCTTCAATAATGTTGTTTTCATAATGTTTTTAGTCTTCATTTTTATTTGATGATATCCTGAATGAAGATCCAACTTGGTGAAGTAAATTAATCCATGCAATTCATCCAATACTTCATCAATGAGAGGAATGGGAAATTTATCTTTAATAGTGAGTTTGTTGAGCTCTCTATAATATAAGCACATGTGCCATGACCCATCCTTCTTGTGCATCAATACTACTGGAGCAGAGAAAGAACTTTGACTAGATTGAATTATACTAGCCTCTAGCATCTATGCAACCATAAGTTCAATTTCACTCTTTTGGGCATAGGGATATTTGTAAGGCCTGATGTTTGGAGGAGAACTTCCTAGAATCAAATGAATAGAATGATCATGATCAAAAATATGTGGGAGGCCTTTGGGAGTCTCCAATACCTTGGAATGATTGTCTAAGAGTTTTTGGAGATATGGAGAAATAGATGATTTCGATGTGGGAACCTCCAACAAACATAATTGTGCAATTACGACTCGTTTTTATTTTTTTAGAAGCTTTGTCAGTTCGTTAGGGATGATTATATTTCTAGGTTTCCCTATGATACCCCTTAATTCAACTTCCTTTCCTTTCGAAGAAAATTTCATGAGAAGTTCTTGAAAATTAAAAGCTATTGTACCAAAGGATTGTAGCCATTGGACACCTAGTACAACATCAACACCACACATTGGAATAGAAAGCATTAGGCTATTCAATACATGTTCTCCCATGGATAGCTTGATATTATGGTACTTTCTAGAGAAATTTATGGTTACTACACTTGCAACCATCACTTGACACTCTGGTGCTGGATATAGGAAGCAATTCAATTCCTTGGCTATCTTACAATGAATAAAATTATGGGTACTACCTGAATCAATCAACATTATTACCTTTTTCTTCTTGATATGTCCTTATATCTTGATAGTTTGAGGAGTGGTAATTCTAGACAATGCATTACAAGATACGGTCGGATTCATTTCCTCTTTCTTGATGTGATCTTTCACTTCTTGAACATTTTTCTTCTTGATATGTCCTTCTATCTTGAGAGTTTGAGGAGTGGTAATTCTTTCCAATGCTTCACAAGATATGGTCAGATTCATTTCTTCTTTCTCTGAGGTTGGTTCCTAGTGTATATCCTCTTCTTTTGATGTTTCTTGATCCTTTACTTCCTCCTCTTCACAATCTATGTAAAATAATTTCTTCTCAGCACACTTATGACCTTTAATGTATTTGTTATCACAATTGTAACAAAGCCCTTTTTCTCTTTTTTCTTCCAATTGTTGTGGTGTCAACCTTGTAGGTTGTGGAAGGCTAGGAGAAACAACACTTCCATCTTTATAGTTGTGAGAGGTATACTTCCTTCTTTCCACTTTTCTTGCCAACCTGAATGTCCTCTCCAATGAATTAGGTTCCCGAACATGAACCTCATGTTGAATGTTAACCTTTAAAGTTCCTATGGAGACATCAATCCTCTGCTTCTTTGGAATATCGTTTTCCCTTACATTCAATTTTTAAAAGTCCTCAGTGTGCTTTGCCATTGAACACTTTTGTTTGAGATTTATCAATTGGCTAAAGAAGGTGTTGCTCTTTGTATTCTCATAATGTGCTATCATTTCCTCCATGAAAATTGACCATGTAACAAGTGGTTTATGAGAACAAATCCCTTTATACCATAAAAATTAATTTGGTTCTAAATATGAAGATGTAATACGTACATTTTGTAATAGTTTCACCTCTTGTAGATCAAAATATTGCTCCATCTGTAGTATCCAATTTACTGGATCCTTGCCATCAAACTTCCTCATATCACCTTTTCTTGATTTTAGGAGTTTGAAATTGAAATGACTATAACTCTATAGTTTAAGATCTCCAAGTTCTAAAATTGTGTCCTGTAGTAGTCCTCTGAGTGCTCTATCTAATCCCTAATGTTTGATCAATATTGGATTCTTCAAGGAAGAGTTATGTCAAATCTCCCACAATGACTTGATTATAGATTGGTTCAGTAGAGCGCACTTGTACGAAGTGCCACGTTTCACTGTTTCAACCTTAGGACTTGAAACCAATACAAAGAAAACCAAAGTCCATCCTCGTTTTGAAACTTCTTACGAAATTTCAATCTGATGCTCAGAGAGAAAGTTATGGCGATTTTCCCAAGGTCACCTATTTATGATGTAATTTGGGATCCTTCGAAAAACCTAAATGAATTGGACCATATCTCCGAAAATATTGCAAAACAAGGTCTAAAATTCAGGCCCAAGCTTCACCGAAATTGCGGCTCAAATGGGTTTTAATTTCAGAGTCTAAACCTTCGCAGAAAAATAAGTATAGTGAAAATTCCACGATGACCTATTTGTGATGGAATTCTAGAGTTTTCAAAAAGCCTAACTTCCTCAAAGATCAGATTTCCTAAAATATAGCGTGGTAAGATCTGAAATTTGGACCCGAGGTTCAGTGAGATTTTGTATCAAATGGGTTTTGTTTTTAGCATCTGAAACGTCACAGAACAAATGTTATAGCGAAAATTCCACGATGATCTGTTTGGAGCAGTGAAACCCTAGAATCCAAAGCTCTGCTACCAAATGTTATGAAACCAGGTCACAAAAAGATAGAAAAGATAGATCAACACTTTAGAAACAAGCCTCTTTGAGGGGGAAACCTCCTTTACATTAAACAAATGAACAATTCTTGGATGATACAAATGACAAGACATCCTTTCTATATATAGGAGTCTAAGGTGTCATAATATAATCCGAGCTGACATAACAATAATAATTTAAGGGCACAATAATAACAATAGTGGGCTTCTATGGGCACAACAATATGATAAGGGGGCTGCACTAATAACAATAAGGGGTTACACTAGTAGTATAGGGACCTAAAATATGGATATCATCAAAGAATTCTGAAGCATAATGCTTTCAGAAGTGAATCAAGGCAATAATTATTCCCCAGGTACCAAAATTTGTTCTATGGATATTGTCATTCCTGCTCAAATTTTGGACACATGGTTGAGCACTTCAGAGCATATGAAGATTCCTATCAGTTCTCAAGAACAAGATTTACAAAAGGAAACTATGCTCTCTTGTTAATGTTTAAGAATGAGTGCTTCAAATGTCATAACATTGGACATATGACTTGAAATTGTAACTTATCTTGGGTTCCTAAACAAACTCAAAGCACATCTACTTAGCCAAAAAATAAATTCACACAAGTCTGAAGAAGGAAGTAGATTGGATCATAAATCCTCTCAAACACTCAAACCAACATCACATGTTGTTAATCTGATGAATACATCTTTGACAAATTTTGATGATGTGATTCATCCAAGAGGATACCATCCATACTGTTAGGGGGAGCTTGTGTTTATGAACTATTCCAGCTATGAAGAACCCAATGAGACACTTGATGAATCACGTATGGAAAATTGTACCATGAGGCATATCTCCCAATAGATCATCTCCAGGAAGTAACTCCATTGAAGAAAATCATCCATTGATCACTTTCATCAATCTTTCTTGTCTGAAGCAAACATAAGAGCTAGAGGAGTTTATGCAAGTAGGGGGAGCTGATTGATCATATACAATTGAATTGTAGACTGTCACTAACGTTGAAAAAATTAGGTTGTTGAGATCAGACTGATAGCAGAAGGAAATAAATTCTTAGTAAATACAAAAAAAATGAAACTACTAAACAAAGTTGAAATCTAGAAGTGACATTTATGTAAGAAGACTTCAGTTGAATCAAAAGGACATACAAAAAACTACATAATATTCAAATTGGTATTTGAGTCTTTGCAAAGAAAAATATACAAACAAAGGGTATAATACTTGACGGGTGAAGTAAAACAAACCTAGATTAGTACAACACCATTAAAGAACTATAAAACAAAACGACAGAGGTGACTAAGCAGCATGATGGTGACATAAAAGGGAGCACAGGTTCAGGGGAGGTTGTACAAGAAATAATCTAAGAAACAACAAAAGAAGAAACATGACAAGAAGTAGTGTGATAGGGGGAGTACTTGGGCATCCCATTTGCCATTGATGTCAAATGGGGAGAGAATGTTGGAAGGGAAAGAATATTTCCGTCAATGACCAAGGGGGAGACTATTAGTCAAGGTTGTCATTGATGTCAATATGACATTGTTTGTGATGGAAAATTCTTGTGATACATGATATTTCCCATTGATCATAATGCTCATAGAGATGAAAGTTCTTATGAAGATGCCATATCAAGATGATATATGATGATATGGTGAGATGGATAACCATAAGGATTATATATATATATATATATATATATATATATATATATATATATATATATATATATATATATATATATATATATATATATATATATATATATTATATATATATATTAGAAAAAATAGAAGAAGTGGACCAAAGGAGAAGACCCAAGGAGGAAAGCCATCAGAAGCTATCAGAAGCCATCAAGGAATACATCGGAAGCCATCGAAATCCATCGGGAATCAAAGAGTAGCCACCGAAAGTCATAGGAGTGAGAAGCCACAGGAGAGCCAAACCAAGAAGCAGATATGCGAGAAGACCACATATGCCCAAGAGAAAGAGACAAAGAAAAAAACATCTACTACAAAGGAACTTTGGGAAATCATATCAATGCTTTATTATGTGTTAAATCTCAGAAATCCTGATCTCTGATCTTTGATTTGAATGGGACCTCTGATATCCAAACTTTTGATATACAGACCTGATCAATTTATTGTATTAGCTTCAATGTAATATCACACACCATATCGCAAGTTTTCAAATCCTTGTCCTAGTGAAACCTCCAATTGTGATATGTATTATGGAACCGATCGCTCTATTATAACATGACTTAATATAATGTCGCATCTGCCGTATCGCAAGTTTCAAAGGGATGACATGTTAAAATCTCTGATTGTGATAGAGTTGTGGACTTAACTGATTTATCAAAAATAATTTAATATAATATCACATCCATCAATGGTCAGAGCATGATGCAGACCTGATTAGGAGTATCAAAACGAGTTTATTGAATCTTGCATCTGCTATGTCAGAAGTATGGACGATTTGTGGTATATCGGCAATATAGGAGGATAGAGCATGTGCACATCTTGAAAACCTCCAATTTTCATGAGGTTGCGATTGTGATATTAATGAAATAATGTGGCATGTGGGACTTCCAAGCATCCATTGTAATATGGGTTTAGCCTTCCCTATGTTGCTATGTGGTTTCCATAAATAACAAGTCTATTTTATATTTGGTTGAATATTAAAAAAATTCCTCTCTGATATATTTTTTAATGTGCCACCTCATGTAAAAGTCGGCCTCTTCCCCAATGAACATATCTTTTTGGTTATCGGTGAAACTCAAATAAATACAAGTCAAATGCTTCACCTCAAGGATTGATCTCAGGAATCCATTACATAGAAGCAAAGACAATTCATAACTCGTGAACTTGAAGGAACATAGGAAAGGAAGCCGAAGGTCGAGAAGGAAAATAAATTATTTGATTGGGTTAATCTTTGAAAGACTCGAACCTGTGATAAATTAATCTTTATAAAGTACATATCACAACATGAAGAAAGATTCTATGAAGGTTGACTTAGCAGCTCATTTCAGTTCTGTACCATTGTCTCGAATTTGTGGAAAGGTTAATTCTTGGATCGATATGACCTTGGATTTGTATGACCTCGAGCTAGAGAATTAAGGTTTCATCTGTCATTGTTTAAAGATAGCAAAATATGACACTAGCATTGAAGTGTTTCTGAGTTTTTTCTTGTAAGTAAGATATCAAAAACCTTTGAAGCAACAACCACGACATTGTGAACATAGTCTCAAAACAAAGATTTGTTTGGTGCACACATTAAGGCTTAGCGCAACCAATTGAAGATATCTCATTGAAAAGATTTAGCAGATCTTAGAGACATCATTGGAGATCATGATGCATTGTTGAAATCATCATGAGGTAACTTTGCAGACTCTGTTTGGGTAACATGAAGAGTTGTACAAACTCCTTCATGTGAAGACAAGGTTATCATTGATGAAAATATGTAGAGATTAAGTGAAGGCATTGTTGAAGATTGACAGGGCTTGTTGAAGAAGAAATTGGGAGCCGTGAACTATTACTAAACCTATCTTGACAAATTGAAGCAGGAGGTTGGAGCCTCATATTGACAAGGTTAGATCCTTGGAAGATAGAGGATAGGAGTCCTCATTATATCAAGTTGGAGCCTATGCTGAAGAGACGATAGGAGTCCTCATTATATCAGGTTGAAGCCTTCACCGATGAGAGGGTTGGAGCCCTAGAGGATAAGAGTCCTCAATATATCAGGTTGGAGCCTACACCAAAGTGAGGGTTGGATCCCTAGAGAATCAAAGTCCTCAAAGGGTTAGGTTGAAGCTTGTACCAGAGATAGGGTTGGAGCCTAAGAAATTGACAAGGTTGGAGACTTGAAAAGACCAAGTCAAAGCTTGGCAAGATAGAGGTTGGAGCTAGGGAGATTGAAGATTGAAGTATTCATCTAGGGTTGGATCCCTACACATTATTGTATTGAAATTATTGTAAAGAGGATTGGAGTCCTCATCGTTGATTAATAAAAGTATTTATTATTATTGTTCATTCTTTGTGTTCTAATTATAATTGATATAATTGGTAAATAATAAAAATTGAAAATAATTACTGATTCACCCCCCCAGTATTTCCAACAAAGAAGGCACTCTATGGATTGAAGTAGGCCCCTATTTATAGTTATGTGGTGAATCTTGGATTTACAAGAAGAAATGTTCACTGGAACCTTTACTTCAAAGTAGTCCAAGGAATTCCTTTGACTTCTGTTTTGTATGTTGATGATCTATTCTTGATAGGTAGTGAGCTCGTGATGCTCGAGTACAAGAGGGAGTTGGCCTCTGAATTTGAGATGAAAGACCTTGGACTGATGCACTATTTCCTAGGCTTAGAGGTGTGACAAAGAACTGGTGAGATTTTGATTTCTCCAGAAAAATATGTTGTGAAGGTGTTGGAAAGATTTGGAATGGTAGAATGTAATTCTATGGCCACATCAATGGAGATGAAATTTAAGAAGCTATGCATAAGTGTTCTAGGACCTAGCTTGGAAAATCCTTCTAAGTATCGATAATTAATTGGGGCATTGATGTTGCCTGTGACACCCATCTAGACATATGTTTTGCAATTAATACTTTGAGTCAATTCATGACTGAGCCTCTACATGCAAATTGGGTTGCTTCCAAGCATATGCTGAGATATTTGCATGGGATAGATAATATTGGCATAAGGTACATTGTTGTAGATGTGAGATTATGTGGATAATCTGATGTGGATTGGGACGAAAATTTTATTGATGAGAAGAGCACTTCAAGATGTTGTTTTAGCGTTATATTTTCTACGATATCTTGGATGAGAAGGAATCAAAAGTTCATTTCCCTTAGTACTACTGAGGTTGCGTATATTACTACCAACATGGAAAATTTTGAGGTTTTATGGTTGCAAAATCTCTTTAGAGAGTTGTTTGAGAAGGTAATGGATACGAAAGTTATATATTGCGACAATGAGAGTTAGATCTAATTGATAGAGAATCACATATTCCACGACAAGTCCAAGCATATTGAGATTTGATATCACTATATTCGAGACATGGTGCAAATAAGAGTAGTGAGACCTCATCACATTTCTACAGACATGTAGATAATAGATATTCTTACCAAGGCTTTACCAAAAGGGAATTTCTTGGTCTTTAGACAGAAACTTGGATTGATGGATGTGAACCTCCTAGGTAAGGGCTCTAGCTAATTGAGCAAACTCAACTATGTTTTTTGAGCTCACAAGGTGAGGAATTAAGCCATCAGAGCTCTTAGCATTGATGGATCTCCAGATAATAGGATGTGCAATCATTTCCACTTATGGCAAGTTGGGATATCTCGCCTGTTGCCAATGTAATGTGTATGTGATCCATGTCATTTATGAAAAGTTGGGATATATTCCTCTACCATTGACAAAGTATACCCCAGTTGGTATCCCACCCATAAGATAGGATTATTGGGATTGTCCTCCCCATCTGGCTAATGGGTGAGAAGACTTGGGTATTTGTGATCCTTACCCAGTAAGTTGGGCTATCCTCCCCAAGTGAAATGATGCAGGTGTTCTACCACTTGATTCTATTGATGGTGTTGGACCCGCCAACATGTCAAGAGATCTCCCCGGTAAGAAGTCCCAATTAGACCTCAGATCGTTTGGTGTAGGAGTCTCATCAGTGTGTCGTATGGTAATGCCTTGATCGTGATTTTGCACAGAGTCAAGTAAGATAAACCTGTTGGTAGCAAGGGTGTGACAACTGTAGTAAGACAAGGAAGGTGCACAAGAGGTTCTAACACACTGAGGGTGAGGTGAGTGAGCCCCTTGGAAACTTATAATAGTACTTAGCTTGCAAGATAACACACAAGCGAAGATACATCACAAGCTGGAAAGAAAGTTAGTGATCAATCCAATGTGATGGTTAAACAAACAACACATTTCAGAAAGATTCATACATACTTACAAAGAATAGTCCATACATGCATGCATAAGAAAAAAAATACGTATATCATTTAGAGTAAACCAGATATCATAGAATACAATACAACATATGCATGAAATGTGCTGGCTCTATTATATTAAGAAGTGTAAGTTCCGGTCATACAATACATCCATGTCCAATGATTAGTTCCAATAGTGGAAGGTTAAAGCCACAACCGCCTGCTCCTCTAAAGAGTTGCACTAGCTCTCCTCCAGTCAGACTTGCTTCTTGTCTTCACCTCGGTGAGTGTGCCGAATGGGTGGGATCGCATGTGTGTGCACAATGAAATGCACGTTGCTACATTCCCTTGCGTGCGATCAACAAAACTACTCACCTTTCCTACTCAATGCCAGCTACTGGGATGGATATATAAATTTTATGGGTTTAGTTTCATTTGTTAGTGCATGTTGCACCCCCTGCTGTACCTATTCCTGCTGCAACTCATTCTCTCATCTGTACAACTCCTGTTCTTTCTTGAGTTTCCACTTGATCACATGAAACTCCTTCTTTTCTCCATTCTCTGCCTTCATGTGATCTTCATGTTGCATTCTCACCTTATAGCCTCAGTCTCCAAAGTTGCTTTCACCATAAGTAGATCTGCCTGAGCTTACAACTTTGTTCCGCCTTTGTTCTTTCAACAAGCTTCCTCTTGCATTCATTGCATCCAGTATGCTACCTTTAGATGTTGTTCATGGTGCTGTTTGTTGTGATGCTACTGTTGTTATGTCTTGATGTCCTTGTCTACGAACAATTTGATGTCTTTATGGGTAGGCAAGTTCATAGAAACTTGATCGACTGCATCCCAAAGTATGCTCTGAACGATGTATTCAACTCTGCTCTCCTGGAAACCATTGTACCTATGATGTTGAGAGGCAGATGAACACCTATGATACCTGGAGACATGACAACACTCATGGCAAGCAATCTATCAGTATAAAACCAAAATGAACTTGAGAACTAACTTGCAACATACTTGTGTGACTGATCATGAAGGTTGCGCAATTTTCACTGGAAGGCCGGGAGACTGAATGCCAAGACTGCGCAAGGGACAATCCGGGCTTATCAGGAGGATGACTGACTACTATAACTGCGTAATGTAGAGTCTAACCTAGCTGCTGACTACTGGAATTGCACAATGCGCAATCTCAACTAGCAATGGTTGTAGGGCCAGTGACTGCATTGCACAATTTTCTGGGCTAGTAGTCACTATCCCTCAGAATTGCACAATGAATGCCTGGAGGAAAATCATTGGACATAAATGAGAATTTCCTGAGAGGAAGACAGAGTCTTCCCTTTCAGGATTGTGCAATGTTATCTTGGTGAGGCAGAGTTCGGGCCAAGGCTACCCAAACCCACTGACGGACAACTGATATTTAATGTGAATGTGAATGCATGGTGATGTTGAGTGTAAGAATAAGTGAATGATCGTGCATGCAAATGATGAATGACAAATTCAGAAAATGGAACAACATGCAAGTGGGTGAGGTGAGTCACTGAATCAGTGACCGCTCGTGAAAAACAATTTCATGCATGCAACAATGGTGAGATGTTGATGAAAACTAAAATGGTTCTAGTACAAGCTAGTATGTATCAAAACAACAACAAGTGCTCACTGAAACCAAGTAGACATCATTCATATGAAGCGAAAAAAAAAAGTGCTAGAAATGCAACACAAGACAATGGAAGGCGGGCTTACCCCAAAACAACTAAGATGAATGTGCCGATGACTCCTAGATGTGATGTGGGATTTTAGAGCTACAAGGTTGATGTGAGGAATGAGCTCTATAGCATCCAGTTGATGAGTTTTGATGAAATTGAAGATGTGATGTGCATGCCACAAATCGAGGAAGAGCGACACTTGGTGGGAGGTTTCCGAAATGATCCTTGCATGCAACCTCTAGATGCTAAACGTAGATCCCAAAATCAAGGGATTCCTTTGATTGCTGCCTTGGGAGAAGCAACCCATGCATGCCAATTGGTTTTTCTCAGTCCCAAAGGGAACCGGTCAACTCAACTGCACATGCAAGAGGCTTCTCAACTGCTGGGAGAAAATGCACATTTCTGGATGGGAGCTGGGTTGACTGCCTAGGAGATTTACACAATTTTTGGAAAGACCAACTGACTATTGCCTAGGACTATGCGATTCTTGGGCTAAGCAGCCCTGCTTGGAGGAATTACGCAATTTTTTTATGAAGCCTAACTGGAAGATTTGCACAATTCTGGAGCCCAGCAGGTTGCCAGACTGAATTGTACAATTTATGGAGGGAAGGCTAGTTTCCCTCCAAAATTGTACAATTTATTAAGGGAGCTACTCAGTCTGTAATTGGACCATGTTCGGACAAACAACCTATGAGGGGGATGCATCAAGCTCTAATAGACATGTTGCCTTTCTGCAAGAAAAGAATTGAAGCTTGTGTACTTGACGAAGCAAGACATGCTGCTATGAAAGGTTGGTAGGGAGGCTCCAAAACAAATTTAAGGAAAATTTTTGGAGGGTGGTTGTAGCCACTAGAACATATTCTTAAGCGTCAAGGTGGGAAGATCAATAGGAAATATGATGTATGAAAATTATCTCTTATGACAAGTTGGGTTATCTCACTTATTGTCATTGGATATAAGGTGCTAGCTTGAGCTCCCCTATGGTGATTCTTCTTCTTTAGATTTGAGAATGTTTAGCAAATGAGTAGAGATGAGCAGAGGTGAGATGTAAATTGGTTTACTGATGATGATAATGAGACTATTGAGATGAGATTCAAGATGTAGCCTAAAAATTCTCTCTAGCTAAGAGGGAGTGTTAATTTGGAAACTTAGGGACAAATTCCCTCCTTTGGACAACCTTCCTCATCTAGAGAAGATCCTCTTTTCCCTTGGAAGAATTTTATTTGTTCAAGGAAAAAAATTATTTTTAATGAAAAACCCACAAGTACACAAAAGTACAGGTTGAACTAAAGTCAAAATTGGGTCTCTAAAGTCACATATTCATACACATCAACTACACCTCATTTGGACATCACATCATCACATCTCTTCTTCTCTCTCCTCTCTTAATTGGTTTGTACAAGTTTGAAGCAAGGAGTTTGAGTTCACACATGTAAAGGGAAGGAGGCTAAATCTAAATTTTCCATGTTGACTTTTTTTTTTGTGCATTTGTTGACCAAGTTTGACAGGGAGCTTTGACTTGGCAAATTATGATTTTTGGAGGTCCAATTTCTTGGTGAAGGAACCAAAATTTTATGGGTAGGTTGACTTAGGTTGACCAAAGGTCTACTGACTGAATTTTGATCATAGTTTAACCCCATTTTTCTCTCTCCTTTGACTGAGCTCTTTTGGGACTATTTTGACTTGACTTTGACAAAACAAGGAAGGTCAAATATTTTGACTATTGACTGAGTTGATTTGATTGCTAAATGTTGACTGGTTAGGGCATATTTGATTGTTATTGACTGCTATTGACTTTGACACAAAATTGTAGACTTTGACTTTAGATTAGATTTTACTTTTCGGCTCATCTCTCATTGGATATTAGTTATAGTTGAATTGTATAGTCAAAGATGTTGACCTTTGACTCATTATTGATGATCTAGAACATTGTATATCTCTGATGAACATTTGATGACAATCTAATATAATAAGAATTTGGAAAGGGTTCACCCTTGTGGGTTTTTCCCTGGCCTTTGACCAAATCTTGCATCTCTTGTCATTTCTCTTGGCTATCTTCCATTAATCATTGGATTTACTATTCTATCTACAATTTCTTATTGTTACTGGAAGTTTGAAATTATTGGATGATTGATTGGTAATTGAAGAGAAATTGTAATAAGTGATTTTGCTAAGCATATAACAATGGAAAATTAACACGACTATTGATGAAACATGTTCTTCAAGACATCATTTAACAATTTGATCAATTTCCATAAATTTTCTAGTCCTTATAAATATGCTCTTAAGGTCTTAATTTTTCATATAATATGAAATTAATGGCACAAACCACTGACTTAAAAATCATTGATACGAGTAGAATATGTGTAAAAATCTGACTTCAGTCCACCAACAACTTGCATCTCTTTCTAAGCTTAAATATATTCATAGATTTGTAATAATATTTCATGTAGTGCTATTTCTTATCAAGTCCATACAAAAAAATATTAATTGTTACTCTTTTCTCTTCTCGATTTAATTATTTGTAATATTCATGAATAAGAGAGTTGAGAATAACAATGTTGAGAAGCAATCCCACAACCACCATTTTCTTCAAATATTTGCATGCACCCTTTAGTCTGCCTATTCTAAGAGTATTTGTAGTACGTATCAATCAATCAATGGGTTAACATGCCCCATACCATATGCATATATCATTTTTTGATATAAACCATGTTCTTTCTCTCCCCCTGAGAGACTTCACATTTCATAATTTCTGCTCTACCACTTAATAGGCTCTTCATTGCTTTCTTGAGAAACTTCCCTTGGGACTAAGTTGACTTCAATTTATCATTGAAGTCATAGGCTAATCCTTTTTCTCCCTCTTCAACACTTTAGTGGGCTACTTTTTTTTGTCTCATTTCTTTTTAGCTCATCGTTCTTTTTGCTTGTAGTGGCCTCCATCTTCTATCTAGACTTATTTAGGGTACATGGAAGTTTGCAATCTTTGGCTTTGTGTTCAAGGTTGCTACATAAGTAACACTGTTATGAATAAAATAATAAATAATAAATACTATTAATAATAATGAACTATAATATAACTAGTTAATTAATTAGTTATGAAGGTGTTATCACTCTGTAATTTAATAAGGATGGGAAATAATTGTAGAGGTAACCACAAAAACACTTGGTAACTAGGATCTAGCCTTGTAAGCTTCAGAGAGGGATCTCTTCGTAAAATTTAGATTTTCTTATATTGAGATATTAGGCTAGTTATGAAAGTTCAGAGTTTGGTTTTCAAATTGGATTGGTTGGAACAACAAGGGAAGGCCATTGGGCAATGGAGTCAGAAGCGTTTAAGATGATCAAATGCAAAAATAATCAAGCTTAAGTGCAATAGGGTAAGGTAGGCATACTGCTAGATCCTTGTAGTTTATGAGATGGAGAAGGAAGAAATGATTAAGTGTCCATTAAGAAGAGAGAAATTAAGAATTATATTGCTTAACTTTAGAAGAAAACATTGATATTTATTTAAGCTAGAATCAAAGTGTACATCAAAAAAAATTCTTTTCTTCAACTTTATTAACGAAAAAACTGATCTGAATACATATGAAAAAACATAGAGAAAAACCGAATGATAGCAAGAAGCACTTCACCACATAGATATGACACATGAATCCTGAAACAATTTTCTTGTATTAATGCAAATGGCCACTTGTTGGGCACGGGATCCCCCAAGGGTAGTTTTGGGGCTAAGAGCCCATATTTTGGTCCAATTTTGTAATCCCAATGTAAAGACTGCATTTTGTGGGTGTGGAGCGTGTAGTTATTAAAGAATCATAGGGTTGTCTGCCCTTATTTTGACAATGTAATGTCGACTATAGAAGATCTACCCATGGTCCACAGACCATGGGATTGTATAAATAGAGCTAAGCTCTAAGTAGTTTGATAGCATAATACATAGATCGAATAATGGAATGATGGATGTGAGATAGATTTGAAGTGTAAGTCTAAGTTTTGGGTTGTAGCATAGGTAGAGGCTCTGCATCTGAGTGCACAAAGGCTTAGTAGTCCGCATCTCAGTGCGTGGACCCTTGCATCTAAGTGCGTAGGGCGGGTTGAGTCTATAATCATTTGGAAGTATTAATAAAGAGAAGATTTCTATCAGTTTTGTGTATTTATTTCCTGTTTATACATATGTTATATCGAGTATGAATTTCACTTCTAAGGCTTATATGATGCACGAATGTGTGTAATTGTATTGGTTAAGAGAACGCAAGTTATAATAATTGTTTATGTGAAGATAATTAATATCTGTCAATAAGAAAAGTAAGATACTTAGTCTAGTTTGGGAAATAGCACAGTTCGCTACCCTAGCAACGCGAAAGGACTTCAGCCCCTGGTTAGGGCTACGCGAAAGCCGATTGTAACACTTTGCAAGGGTACTGAAGGGTGGAACAGAGCGTGAATCAACCTGCGCGAAGGTAGGTATAGTTGGAATAAACTGACATCACAACCATCTCAAGGGTGCGAAAACTTGGTTCCAACATCCCTCCATACTACTTTGGATGAGACTTCACTCTGCGCTCTGTGGGTTGATGCCGAAAGGGCCAGTAGTGTAGGGATTTGTTTGGCTAACTAACTCTGAACCTGGGTCAAGCCCCCATAAGCGAACAAATGGTTTCATTGCCGGGACTAGAATCTGCATGAGAGATGTGTGATGTCCTATCACAGGAATCCAACTAAGAAAGAAATTGAAGGCTGTTCGGACAGAAGAATTTACGAGTTCACGACACAGGAGAATAGAAACCCACGACTGTAAAAAGAAGAGTGGCTAGATAGATACTTGTATATGGAGATCCACAAAATCTTTTTTGCGTCCTTCCCTACTGAGCTATAAGAGTGGATCGTGAAGCTAGCAGATAGCCAAGGAAGGTGGAAACTTGACAGTCCTACTGTGTGGACCCTAGAGATAGTGTAAAGGTTGGAAGCATCAGAGGATAAGATCATGCGCACTTTCAATCATTGGCCTGATCACATTATAGGAGGATTTGTTACCGAGTTTGCGGTCGACACCTCATTTAGCTATAGCGAGGGAGAGCGACGCTTTCTCAAAGGACCGCGAGGTAAATATGTAAAATATTTTAATACTTGGATTAAAATGACGTTGTACAAAAAGCAGCTTATGTAATTACCTTGATGTTTGGGGCTATGTGAAGTGGAAATGTTTACAAGAACGAAGGAAATAAGGATCCAAAAAATAGCCCCTTGATTTCACCTCCGTGAGAGCATGAGGAAGAGCTCACCGAGGTCTCTCCGCGAAGTGATTTTCATTTGATAAGAAAAAGAATTCTGTGAATCCCACCTCCACCCACACCACCATCGGCTTCACCACCATCACCTCCATCTTTACCCGTACCAACTCCACCACCATCGTGATTCATTATGGCAAACACACTGAAGTTTCCTGTGTTCAAAGGTTTGGGAAACGAGGATCTGAACCAATTGTGGTTTGTTGTAAGGGTTGTATGGGAAGCACAAGTTGTTACAGATGACCTTATAAATGAAGCAACACTAGTTAGCACTTTACAGGATCACGCACTGACCTGGTATATTAAGTATTCCAATGATAACTTGAATGCGAGAGTCAAGGATATCCAAGTAGTGCTAAACAAAGAATTTAGTAGACCTAAGTCTGAAACACAATCGAATGTGGGATTTAAAGAGATCACGATGCTGCCAGGTGAGACTCCTTGGGAACTAGATCAAAGGTTGAAATGTATGATCTATGAAGCCAACATGAATCTGACAAATGGAAAACATCATGAGTGGTTTGTACCTTCATTACTACCACACTTAAGGAGTGTGCTATCGTAGCAGAAGATAAAAACTCAGGTAGACTCCTTAGAGATTGCTATGAGGCTACATGAGACCCCAATGCAGGATCCTAACCTAGGAGTTCAGCAGAGCCATGCACAATTGAAGAATCTATGCCTTGAAATGCAGAGTCTGAAACAGGACAGGACGATTCGACCAGTGGTGCGTGAAGAAGTGTGGTCCGTAAAATGCAAGAGTCAGGGTCATGACAAAGACCACCGCCCAGTCTTTACAAATTACCTCGCAGGAGGATGACCGATGCCTTTAAGGCCAGAAGCTCAATCAGGACCTAGCATAGTGCCTACTTTGTGGTGCACTATCTGTCAAATAGCAGGAAAACATGCCATGGATAACTACCACTTGTTACAAAAGTATACGCAAAATTCGCAATAGTTGTTTTGCAACTTTTTTAGGTCGGTGGGACATGATGAGAGTACTTGCAGAAATTATGAATTGATGATGGATAGAAATCCCACCTACAAAGTTCAGGCTAAAACATGGCCCCTTCACCAGAATGTAGGAATGGCACAGATAGGATTTTAAGGGCGCGGGCGAGGCCGAGGTGGAGGAGGACCTGGTGGAGGTCGTGGACAATTGATTTGCTAAAATTGCAGAGGGCCAGGAAATTATGCCCGCGATTGCATGAATCCAACATGCCCGTCATGCAAGTATTTCACGTTGTTTGATAATGAGACATAAGATTGTCCTACACTGATAGCTAGGATATGCAACAAAGGAGCACTACCACCTCCCATAACTTAGAACCTGCAGATGATGACGTCCGAGCCACACGAGGAAGGTATGAACGTAAACATTGTGCTCCGAAGTGGAATCACGACAGGAGATGACAAATGAAAACAACTGGAAGATAGTACATGGGTTCAAAAAGCCCCAGTGAAAGAGGCTGAGTTTGATTTGGAGCACGTTTGGTAAACCTTCATGGAAGCTGAGAAGAGCTTCACTGATGCCTCCACTTTAGGAAGCAAAGATAAACTGGAGCCAGAAATGGAACTATCTATGCTCACAACTTTCGTGGAAACCTGTATGAAATTATTGTGTGATAGTAAGGATATGAAAGGGTTACAGGAACTTATCAATAGGTGTGCTGGGACCGCGCTAGGTGAACCACACATAGTCCTCAAGATCGGAAAACATAAGATAAGAAAGATGAGAAATGAGACTCACTACACAGATTGGAGAATACGAAATGGATCAATTCATCCTCGATTCGGGATCAGATGTGAATGTTCTAATGAAACAGACATGGGAGAAAATGGGGAGACCTACATTATAGTGGTCTCCAATTCAACTAAGGATGGTGAATCAGCAAAAAATAATACCCATAGGGTGATTGCAGGGAATAACTGTGGATATTGAGTGAGCAAGTGCGCTGACAGATTTTGAAGTAATAGAGATTGTTGATGATAGCAATCCCTACCCCACGCTCCTGGGAATTGACTGGGGTACTGATATGAATGGGGTAATTAATTTTTAGAAGCGAAAAAATATCTTTGAGAAGAAATCACTGCGCGTAATAATACCCCTGGACCTTGCTGAAGGATCGTGCTATATGGAAATTGTTTGTGACTATGAAAGTGATGATGATCTAGACTGCATCTACAAGATAACAACGCAAGAACAAGACTAAGTAAATCCCACCACGGATGGGTAGATTAAATGGGAGCACGAGAGCTCCTACACTTCGGATTCTGATGAAGAAATAGAGCACTCGTATAATCAGTTACATGAAGTAACTACACTGAATTGCAATATGATGATATGGTCGTTGTGCTGCATGTTGAAAAATGTGAGAGATTTTCCTACTTATGATGGTCTAAATGAGGTAGATACTTTCTTGGATGCATTTGAAAGGGAGGTGTTGGAAAAGCAATGCTTCCAGGCCTTGGACTGGGTACTGCGCGCTACGCCCATGAGTGTATGCACAAAGGAAGTTTTTATGATTGGTGCGAATGTAGGAAAATGATGAGAGTATGATTTGGGAAGCTTAAGATGTGACTGACAGACAAGTATGATGGACAGAATGATCCACGTGCGCATTTATCCAAGTGGATGCAGGCCTATGAAGAAGAGCCCCAACCTGCGTAGAGGTACATGTACTCCATGCTAAAATATCTGGTTAATAAGCATGTGTTGAGGGGGCGTATTTGCAGATGGCTCTTAACATTGAGAAGACATTATGTAGGGAGAGTAATCACATAGAAGATTCTACGTGCAGGGTTGTGGTGGCCAACCCTTCATCAAGATTCAAAAGCATATTGCAAGGCATGTGATGTATGTGAAAGAACAGGTATGACATTGGAGAGGGATGAAATGCCTTTGAATCCACAAATGACGTTGCAACCTTTTGAAAAGTGGGCAATAGATTTTGTAGGACCTATTCAGCCTCAAGGAAAGATAGGCGCGAGGTATATTTTCACTATAACAGAGTACTTGACTAATTGGGTAGAAGCGAAGCTGGTGAAGGATTTCACGGGTGCAACTGTTCTCGAAGTTTCTGTTTGAACATGTAATGACGTGATTTGGATGTTCGAAGATCTTGATGAGTGACCGTGGTACACACTTCCTGAATGAAATGATCAACATGCTGACGAAAGAGTTTTAGGTGTATCATCAGAAGAGAAAACCTTATCACCCATAGTAGAAGCGTTCAACAAAGTATTAGAAATTGCATTGACCAAGGTATGCAATGTGCAGTGATGTGATTGGGATCTATGCATACCTACAATGTTATGGGCTCATCGAATGACATGCAAGAAGCTAATAGGATAGACACCTTTTAGGCTTGTCTATGGAGTGGAAGCCTATGGAATACATCGTGCCTAGTCTGCACATAGTAGTGCTCACAGGTATGACGAATTGTGGAGCCCTGGAGGAGAGGCTCACGTAGCTGGATGAGCTCGAAGAAGAACTTAGCTAGATTTCACCAACATGTCCAAAATCAGCTGTGGATCTATAAAAAGGGTCTCTTTCACCTCTAATTACCTCACATAAATATGTCAATACGGGAACATTTTGTTATTTCAAAGAGTGTCTTAGTCTAAGGCTATCATTTGCCAGAGTAATGCTAGTAGCACAGGGTTCAAAAATACAAGAGTAAACAGATGCTGTTTACAGCTAACTACTTCAAAAGATTAAACCACACATTCAGAAAACTAAGTAAGTTATAAGTCAAGGGTTCGATAGCAATAACCCATCCCTTTGTAAACTGATGGAAAATGAAACCAGAGAACAGATCGTGGATCTAGGAGCCGGACAGTAGATGTCAATTCTCACCATAGCCTGAGATTGTTCTTCACACCAAAATAACAAAAGACAAGAAAAGAAACGGCAGATAAGAAATGGAACAAAAATTAAGAAATAGAACAGCAAACCTAAAATGGAACAACAGTTAAGAAATAGAACAACAACTAAGTCTAACAAGAAGTAGCACCTTATTCTATGAGATCAAATGCACTAATCGTAATCTACAGGAATCAAACGACAATCCTTCACTCTTAAGGGCGGATTGAATAACACACCAAAATGGAACATCACTGATTAATGATGAATTATAGAACAGTGCTTGAAAACCATATATACACACGGCCCACTTTAATAGTAATCTGATCCAGTTGTCAATCTCAGTTAGAAAGAGTACGACTTCATTTCAAAATAGAACAGCATTGCTCATAGATCCAACAATCGCAAAGAACATAACTCCCAAGATGAATTCTGTAATGTTAATGAACAAGTGCAAAACACAAAGGCTCTGTAATTAAACAATAACAGTATTCTGTAAAGACTGACAGTATTATGTCAACACCTAAAGGAACAGTGATACAATGCAGAGTCAATACAATAGTTCTGTCTTTAGAAACCTTAATAAATTAAACATAACAGAGCATGTGGTGTAAACTTACAAAACACATTAGATTACCAAATAATGTCGATAAGCAAACCACGCATAAACCAAACGTAATAGTACAGGAGCAAGTGTCCTCCAGGGCCGAGCCCTTAGCCTCTAGGGGTACACCGCTTGAAGTTATTCCAGACTCAAAGATGAAATAGTAACCAAGTTTGTATTAATGCATAAAGTGGAATTACAATAGATAAGTTCTTAACGAGACTCGATGATCAAAGTTTTGATCTTAAAGGAAATTACATAAAACATAACAAATTCTCCTCCTTCGGGCTAGTAGTGCTTCCTCTTTTATAATGGTGAAGGTGGAGATATCTAAGTGCAGAAATAGTTAAAGCAGCGATCCCTCAGGATCAAGGATCCTGAGGGATTTGCCGAGCCGTTAGTCCTCAGTCATCTCTTTTCTTTCCTGCACTGAGCCGATATCTCCACTTCCTTTCTAGGGTTGATTCGCTTTGATTTGCTTTGCCTTGTTTGCATACGGTCTCCCATCAAAAGGGACAGTGGTTAACCCATCCTTGTCCTTTCCTTTGGAACAACAACTTCTCGTTTTTCCTTCTTTCTACATAAGGAAATGATAATTGCCAGTGTTTTCGTCTTGCATATTAATCTCACATGTTTTATTACAATTCCTTATCATTTTCTGAGTTCATGATGCAAAAAGGTTTGTAAGTTATAATGAAAAGATGTTGAAATAATTACCAAAACCATACCTTCTTTAGTACTCCACACACCCCCCTGCTTACCCTTTTTCATGCCCTCATGAAAACATTGTAGTTGACATGTAAGGCAGTGAGTGAGTAAGCTGGAGATGGAATCTCATGTGAAGGCCTACAACCATGATGCATAACTAGGTGTTCAAAGAAATGGTCTGTCTGACCCTCGGGCATCTCATACAGGGCTTGGTATCTGGGTGCAGGGTGCCAAATAATTGGACTTCGGAACCTATATCCTAACCAGGATGGCCCTGCCCTCAAAATGACTTCGCCATAGAGGTGCAAGTGGTTGGCAGCTAATTTAAAATTTTGATACTTAAATGGTTCTCTGAGCTGGATATTCGGATTAGAGATCTGATACCAAAATTTAGCCGCATCAATGGCAGGGTCTTTGATAGAGAAAAAGTATTCTAATCCCTTTCGAATGATTGCCTCATGCATGGGCCCTAATGCTTCAATTACACCTGGAGTCTTCATGAGGTTTCTATGTTTTCTCCACAACTGTACTGGATCCCTAGGCTCAGCTCTTATCCACAAATCTAATCCGTTTTCTTGTCTCTGGAAAGCATTATAGGCTTTAAGCCATTTAATTTGATTAAACCCAAATGAAATAAATGCTTATAATTGAATATCCCCAACAAAAGGGCCAGGTTTCAGCTTGGTCTCTTGGTCTAATACAAGGTTATGTAAATAAAACTCACACAGTAGTCTCTGAACTTTTACCCCGTAGTGCTTACGATAGTTTATAAAATCATCGATAGTGTTAATTTGTATGGGAGCACCTGCTTTAACACCCTTTATTTTCAATTGCAAATATCGTTCCATTAAAAACAAGGCATAATTTTTAGCAGGGGCTCTACATGCTAGGACGTCATTGTATAAAGAACATAAGGTATCCATCTGTTTGATAACTATATCTAACCTACGAGTTACCTTCGCGACTTTTTCTTCTTCCCTTCACCACCCTTCAAAGGCCTGGCTTTCAGATAGATTAACGTTCCTAAGTTGCTGCTGTAGCTCTTCATACTTTTCTCCAGGGACCGTTTTCTCTTTAAGCTTTTCTGCTGCTTTCTGAGCTTGCTTCAAACCCTTTCATAGGGTTACCGTTTTCAGATCTCTTTTCCATGCAACAGTGGAGGTTGAGAGTTTTACCTGAATTTTCCCATTGCGTTGTTTTGAGTTCATGACTCTGAACGTATGTAATGCATTTTCATTTCTTCCTTCTGTTAACACCCAGGTTGTCCTCTTTGACTCCCAAGAGGATACGGCCGGGGTAACCACTAACCAACTTTGGGCTGCAGCTTCTAGCCCAGCTGCAGTCAGAGAGGGCTCTCTCTATGTGGTATGGTCACTGCTTGCCGTGAAGGTTTTAGGCTAGGTAGGGTATGTGTTTTTGGTTGT
>APFE031691468.1:0-18683 GCA_000404065.3 Pinus taeda | reverse complement strand
TTGTCAATTCGAGTAGGGTGACTGACCTAGCCATGCTGCCCCAAGGTTCTATTGCTGATTAAATGGTGAAGAAGGAAAGAACTGAGATGTGTCTTGTGACATACCTATAGGTTTGGCCTGCCACTGTCGACGTTGGTTGATTAAGTATACTCGCTCTGTCTCTTCTTCTCCTTCTTTGAAAACTGATTTTAGTCATGGAAGTGACGAACAGTGTTTAGTTTTGTGACCCTTGGTGTAGATGGTGCATGTCTAGACCATGTCCAATGGACACTCCCATTGGTTGTGCTTCTTCCAACAGCGTGGCTAGAAAATGACCAAATTCTATTCTGCTAAGGCTCGTTTCTATTTAGCTTGCAGAACGTCTAGATGCATTGTGAGGATGCCTAGGATGTCCATCTTTAAATATTCCAGGAGGTTACCGATTTCCATTCTTGTTACGCCCCCACTGTGTTGTTTTCTTCCTATGGTTATAGGATCTTGGCTTCCTAACCTTGTTTGTGTGCTCCCTCGCGAACACCTGATACACAAGCAAACGATTTCATCATAATCTTCTTGAGAAATATCTCCTTTCCCCATCAAATTTAGAGTTTATATCCACTCTTCTTTCATTCACTTAATTAAGATAGCTCTCAAGACTTATTTCGGTAAAGTGGTGTGAGGGGATCTTTGCAAATTATAGTGAAATCGTTCAACATATTCTTCTATATTTTCATTATCCTTTGCAGTCATCTTAAATATTTCATCTTTTAATTCCCTAGTCTTGGAAAAGTCTTGGTATCTTGTGAGGAAAGAAGTTTTCATGTCATCCCAATAGTTAATAGTATGTCCACCTAGACCCATGAACCACCTCAAAGCGGCACCTTTTAGAGTAGAAGGGAAAAATTTTAGTTTTTGAGGGTCGGTGGTATAGTCATATCCTCTGTAGTGGACATCAAACTCGAATAAGAAGGTATCCAAATCCTCTGTGATCATCCCATGAAAAGTTGGGATGCTTTGCAAGGGAATGGCTTTCATCAGCGAATTGGCCACTTGGTCGACTATGGGGTATTCCAATGTCATCATTTGGTCAAAAATGTGCCAATATCCTTCAGGGATTTTATGGGGTGCTATTTGAGTAAGTGGAGGATTCACAATCCGAGTTGGTTTTGCAAAACTGCCTAGATCTGGGATCATAGGAGATCCTTGTTCAGATAGTTGAGGTCTTACCTTAGCAGTGCCACTAGTTTCACCCTCTACTTCTCTTAAATTACACGATTTTCCCTCTTATAGAGGATAAGAATGTAAATTTGTTGTAACGTGAAACTTTGTTCAGATCCTCCAATTAGGTTATGAATCTCAGCGTAGGCTGCATATGGTGACCTTGTTGCCTAAGGGATTATAATAGGGATTTTTCCAGAGACAGTCTAGAATCCTACTGATGCTTGAGAATTTTCTTTTCTTACGATTTTTCTATAAAAGTTGTTCTCCCAATGCTCATTGATCCCTTCGGTTTTGTAGATTTAGGTGGGGGGTTCATGATCATTTTCTATCTTTTTATTCCTAGTCATTCATAAAAAAAACTATTCCTATTTAACCTCTATGCTTTCGCTAAAAAGTGGGCTTATGAGCAAGCACTTTACTTGCTGGTCATGTAGGTTCTTAACTCTCGTCTTTAAAACCCAAATATCTTAAGTAAGATAAAAGGAAATCACTTTGAAACACTCTCCCCGGCAACAGCACCAAAATGTTGGTGCACTAAGATATCTTATTACAAGCAATCTTAATGCCTACATTAATTATCAACCTATTGCAAGTCTTTTTATTTCAAGAGTGTTAGAACTATATATGCAGTGAATTCAGAGGTCAATTTATGTTGGAATCATTGCAATTGATAATGTCTAATTCTCTAAATTCAATCCAAACACTTCTGAAAGGAATTCATAACACACTTTCAAATATACTTAATCTATTCTCTAAGCAACAGAATCAGGATAAAAATAGAAAGAATCACACTGGACAATCTAACTGGTATTGAAACTAACTCATTTAACATGTAGGAAGGCTATGACAATTGAACAACAAATAATCATATAAGCATCTCATGAAACGCAATCACTCTAGCTTTAAAATCTATGATAGTGTTACCTTAGAATGTACAACAATCTAGAATTAACATAACCAATTTAATAAATAGCATGACGCATATATAATCACATAGCTAAATCTAAAATCTTGACTGAACAACAAACACAAATCAGAATCATCAATCCTCACAGTAATCAAAATGATACTAACTTTGCAAACTAACAATAATAAACAGTCAAGAATAAATAGAATGATTATAACACAATTGAAGTAGTAGATCTTGTATTGACTGGGCCCAAAGTCTCTATAAGTCCCCACCATTAGATATTCAGAATACGATTATGAATTAAACGTAGTCTTCTACATTAAAATCAATAACAGAGTTACAACATCACCAAGATGAAAGTATTATATGTCCAAGAAGAATAGTTACAACCTACAAATTCCTAAACTAGTTGTTCAGTTCGCCTTACGACTTTATATAACATTTGGAAAAGTAAATACATAGAAGTGAATCCTCAAGATCAAGGGATCCTGAGGATTTCGCAACACTCGATCTGATTTCATCATAAAATAACATTGCTCCTACTGGTCTTCCACTGTATTCCATGCTCAAGACATTGTCGTCTAATCCGCGTCCGTACATAAAAATATAGTGAAAGTTAGTTTATATGCCCAGATTTATATAATTTGTTACTAATCGATTTTACCTAGCTTCTGTTGTCATTTCCTCTATTTTTAACCATAAAACGAAAATAAGCATGTGAAGGCAAATGCTTAATTAGGCTATTTACGAGGAGAAAATATATCTTTTCCTCGGCCCAACACCCTCCTCCCACATCCACCCAAGTAAGCGTGCCAACTGGGATAAACATGAGACGATAGGCTACTATGATCTGATTTTCAAACTCCTAGGTAACCTTAAGAAAGTGGAATCGATGGAACATCACACACAATCATCCAACATCATCAACAAAACCCTAAGGAGACAAGTCAACCACTAAGATAGCATATCCCTGGGTCCCATTGTTGTTCTAGACCTCTGAGTCCATAGTCACTCTCATGCTATGGGCAAGGGAGTGACCACAGACCTAAAGTCACTCTCATAGGCCTTCCTGCCAGTGACTATGGAATAAATTTGTCAGTTCTGTGCCAGTGACCCCGATTTAAGCCACTTTTTCAAACCCAAAGCCTAAGCCACTGCCCTGAATGGAATGAAAGCTCATAGTCAAGTAAAGTACAGGGAAACAATGATGCAAAAGTAAATAGTTGATAAAGACCTCAACCATACCCCTACTAGCCATGATAGGCATTTCATCAAACATATTGTCAACATGTAACCTACACGTGTAAACAACATAATTAAGTGTAGGGATCTCATACTTATATGAGAATCGCTATGAACCATTGTTTCCTCATGCCATTTGTTTTCTTATCACTTATTAGGTCATAGATACCATATCCATTCAATTATAAGTAAAAACATGTTGAGAGCCATACATAGATACTTTCACAAAATGTAAATATAACCAACATAGTAGGAACAAAAATACTATAAACATATCAGCCATCAAAATCCATATATGCATCAGTATATTTTCACATGAAAATCAAGGGAATGAATTTCTCATTAATCAATGCAATGAACCAACCAGAGATGGGACTACGATGTTCCACCCGGCCATAGAATGGCTGAGCCAAATCTCTCTTTAGCCATTGACCCTCATGCCATATTCCAAGCATGAATGTGGGACTCAAATCAAAAGAACACAACTAGGGCATACCAAGGCTAAACCACCTCACCCTCATCAATAGAAACCGGGCTTTACCGTAATCCATCCTGGGTCACTAGGCCAACACAATGAACACATCATAATAGGCTTTACTGTGGTCTCCACCCGATCACTAGGCAAAATTATTGGGCTAATTTATTCGATGAGGTTTATAAATTTCAAATGGAATACAAATAAATTAAATATAAATAATTTTATAAGAAATTCAAAAAGATTTCTAATTGAAAAAAAACAAACAAACAAACAAATTGCTTCATGCTTAAAAAAAAAAATCCAAGTTGCTTGGAATGTTATGTCTAAATGTCTTTGACAAAGAGGGAGAGACCAATAAAAGCTAAGTTAGACTTTACAAAGAAGGAAACCAATGGTAATTAAGTTAGTTTTGGAAGGATGTTGGGATTCTTATTGTTAATTTACTAATACAACCACATTAAAATTATTAATGTGGTTGATATAATCCAAGGTTTCATAAATATAACAAAAAATTCATTGCAACAAAAAAACTATTGCAACACTAAAAATGTTTTACCAATGCACACATTTACCTTATTAACCGTGTATAAAAATGTGATGACTCAACTTTAACTTAACTTATATAGAAAAAATTAACAAAGTGAATCAGATAATAGACTCCAGCCATAGAGTCGACTAAACATTTATTGAATTTGTTGCAACAAATTCTCCAATGACCCAACTCTCTTATTTATTCCTTCGACAAAGCCCAACCCCAAAAACATACTAATGACCCAATTTTATTCCTTCAAGGTGGTCCTTGATGTACCCGTCCAAGTGCGAACTAAGACAAGCCCATTCGCAGATAATTTAATTAATAATTAACAGATGAGTTATAGATATTTAAATAACCTTGATATTTTTAATAGTAATCTCATATATAATTAATAATATATAGATATATATATTATAACTCAATTATTTATTATTATATAATTTTTATTTTGTTAATTTGCTACATTATGTAAATTAATATTTATTTATATTTATATAAATAGTATATTCATAAATACATAAATTAATAGGATGCATGTTAATTCTCTTTCCCTCCCAACATAACTTAATATATTTTTCTTCATAATGAGAAGACATAGTTGGTGACCAGTATAAGATAATGTGAAGAATTCTTATAATGATGGTGTGTTGCAAATTTTTGTGGAAAATGGGAGAGCGGATATTGTTATGCATATACCAGATTGGATTGTATTGAGCGTTTAATTGATTCAATTTAATATAAATTAATTAAATAGTCAATAGGATTTTGTATAGATATAATAATATTTATTTTTTATTTAGATGGGTTATATTTGTATAATAATGTCTATTTTCTCATTTTTCTATATAAGCAACATTTATGATGAATGAATGGTTCACCTAGGACCTGGCGGAGTAAGAGGTTTTTACAGACAAATGTTGCATGACACAGGTGTGGGGCCGGCATGTGGAAGATGGGTCAAGCATGGGTTGGGCGCCATGGTAAATGTGCTCTTTTCGAGGCAAGTTTTCATTTGATTTTTGTTTATCTCCTTATTTCATTCTCTATTGTCCGATAGTTTTTTGTTGTTTAGATGACCTAAGGCATCACTGGTCTTCCCTAGCTTACCATCTCCTAACTTTTGTTGGTTACATTCTCTTCGTATTTTTCATCCTGGGCCGCTCTTTTCCTTGGGAGGTTTAGGTCACCTGGGTTAGTAGAGTGCGAGGGTTCCCGTTTGTTGTTGGGTTATGCTCGAAGCACTCACCGGGCTCACCAAATGGTTTTTTGGTTTTTAGTTATTCCACTTTACATTGTTTGCATGATGGTGAACCCGTCTGACTATGTGGACTTGGACCCGACCCCGAAGGACATTCTGTCACTTTGGGGGTTGGAACCGACATACAAGAATCTGGCAATGACGAAGGTGGTTATGCCAGCTAAGTCTCCACTTGGAAAAAGTTTGTAGATGGAGCTAGCATGAAATTATGGCAATGGACTAGGGTTGCTAGAGGAATCAAAACCCCCTTCCTCAAAGGTGTTTTGTGGTTTTTGGACTCTAAAATTCATGAAGGTTTGAATGGGGTAGCTCTAGTAGGCCTTTCTGTCGGGACGTTGATGGTTTTTCAGGTAAGCCCAAAATACTCTCCTGCAGTCTCTGGTTCTGGGATTTTAGCAAGTGGTCTGGAAGATATTTTGATAAGTAGCAACTTAAAGAGGCAGGAAGGGTTACAATCATGCCTTAATGAGTTACTGGGGGTAGGAAAGCCGGCTGGAGGCACGAGCCTGTACAAAACCCTGAACTGTAAAATCCTTGTTTCGACTTGTGCTATTAACCGATCAGAGTCATTTCATTTAGAAGCAAAGTCTGTTGTTGCTTGGGAGAAACCTTTCATTAGGTTTCCAAAGGTAATTTTTTTGGTGGGTTTGCCTCTTCAGGAAGAATTAGGGAATCCTAACCTAAGGTTTCATGTTTACCCAGGTAAACGTTTGGACTTGGTTGGACATCCTGAGGCGAGGTCTTTAGAGGCAAAGGAGGGTGGTCATATTCCCATTCTTGGCACTGGTGTGGAGGATTTGGCCCTTGAGGTCTGCAGAAATTTATATTTTCACCAAAAAAACCCTTGAGAGGTATTCAGGATTTGGAAAGCCATGGGGATGGAAAAAATGTCTATGTTGCCCTGTCAGTAAATGGTTTGTCATTTGGACAGAAGAGGAAGAAAGGGAAGGTCATAAGAAATAAGGAGGAGAAACCTAAACTAATCTTAGGGGCTGACATTCGGCTAGATGAAGCAATGGACACATTTGAGCGAATCATTGTGGGACAAGTCAAGGGTGAACAATTTATAGAAAACTATATAAAAGAATGGATAAGTAAGGAATGGTCATCAGGGCCGATTTCTCAAACGGAGGTTATTTTCTATCAAGGGATTGCATTATGGTTCACTTCTCAAATGTGGAAGTCATTGATTGAGTTCTTGAGAGAAACTAGGGTTTTGGGATAGTTCAAATTTTATTTAAATATGGCATCCCCTCTTTGATGCACAAAGAGAAAGATTGGGAAAGATCCTAGTGTGGGTGCGCCTTCCATCACTTGATCCACAACTTTGTTCGATGGATGTCTTCATGGTGATCGGGAACATCCTAGGAACTTTTTTGGAAGCTGATATGTCCTTCCAAGTGACTATGGACATGAAGGTGGCATGTATTCTGGTTAAGTTGGACCCAAGTGAGGGGTTAGCAGACATGTTGCAGAATCAGGTGGTTGGCTACTCCTTTACGTAGATCCTGGACTATGAAAAATTTCCCTATCAATGTCACTATTTTCATAAACATGTCCATTTGGAAAGGGACTACCCTCTGGGGTTCAGACAAAGAAGGAAGAATAGGGTGGAGCCAGTTCAGGAAACACAGGAGCATCCTGTGGATGCAATTATGGAGTAGGCGGTTCTGCAAGGGGAACATCAGGCTAAGGTTTAGCTTCAAAATGAAATCAATAAGATTAGTGGGCAACTCCTATTGAGGATGATAGGACTACTTATTTTCACAATCGAGATGAGATGACAGAGGTGGATGCATCTCTCCTTGCAGGTACCGCCTCTCCCCTTCTTCCCTCTCTTTATTTTTTATGTTCACCCCTTGTGGATCCTTGTTTCGAGCCTGGTCCTTCCAGGCCATCTATTGATGCATTATCTTCCCATTGCAATATCTCCTTGGCCCTTGACATCATCATTACATCAATTCTGACTTTAAATATTTATGGACCCTCGCTGGTGGGTTCTGGTCTTCCCTCTCCCTCTTTATTTTGCATGGATAAGCCTCATTACAACCTTCAACCTTAGGATAAAATTCACCATCCGAATGATCCGGTGGGAGGCCTCAACCTCCTATATGAATCTGTTGGCCCCCCTAAGACTAGGGGAAGGAAATCGAACCTATCTAAAGCCGAGTTAAAATCCAAGCTTGACATAGCTGATGGAAAACAATTATCCCTAAAAGGGTCACCTAGAGCAGCGATGACCCACTTGGCGGTTTCCAAATGATCTTATTGTCCTTCAACTGTAGAGGGATTGCCACTCCCCAGAAAATCTGGATTTAAAACACTTAATTAAGAATTTGTGTTGTGATGTTCTTATGCTCCAAGAGTACCTGGGTCCTGGGGAGCCTGTAATAAATATTTTTAGAAACATGATTCCTGGTTGGTTCTTTGTGGATCTAGATGCAAATGGGTGTTCAGGCGGCTTAGCATTAGGCATAAAAGATTGTAGTTTGAAACTCTTAAATTCCTAGGGCTACAATCTGATGCTGAGAGTGGAGGTATACTCATCTAAACTCTGTACAAATTTAACTCTCCTAAATGAAGAAAACTAATAAACAAATAATACACACTCACTCATACAATAAATACCAAAAATATAGAAAAACCAAACATGGTGGAAAAGGCATGAGAGACTTTCCTGTAGTCTCTCATTCTCATGAATTTCATTTATTAAAATAATGTTTATGATACATATAAATACATGAGCAAGTTGTCTCAAGATAGTGCATCTACCTTGAACAAACTTGGTTGAGAAAATATCTCAACAACACACTAATCTAGGAGCCTAACTAGTTGGGGAGAATCTCTCAACCAACTAAGCCTAAATTGACTCCTAACCATGAGGAACAAACTCAATCTAGAAAGGTAGGCTTAAATGCTAACTTTCATGATTTTAATTAATTTAATTATTTGGACTTAGAATTGTTTTTAATTTGAGAGTGAGGCTAACATTCCCCCCCTCAATGATAAGTCCAAAATAATAACAAGGAACCCTCTTCCAAGTTCTCAAGTTGATCCTCAAAAAACACTGCCTGAAAAACTGCCAAAGCTGCATGCTGAAAAAACTGCAATAAGAAGAGACCATGAGTCAGCTGCATGTCTGATTCATCTCCGAATGTCACTTGATAACTCCATCATATTCCAAGCTGAAAAATGATTCATCTGTCCTTTGCATGAAACCAGCATTCATTGTCCACTAACAAAATATAGAGAACACCCACTAGCTGATGACGTTGAAAAACAACTCACTGTTGCTTTTGTTGTGTTTGAAAACTACTCACTGCTGACTTTGTTGTCGATCACCCACTAGCAAATTTGTTGATGCTCACTCGTCGATGAAAAATTCCCATTGGTTGCTTCGCTGATGTTGTCGAGACTTTCAGTCTAACAACCACTGAAAATCTCATTGATATTTTCCCCCCTTTGTCAGCTGAAAGGAGAGATAATCTTCTTCAAATTATATCTGAACTCCCTCCCCCTTTAGGTGTAGGAGTGTTTCACTGGTGTACTCCCCCGTTCAACTGCATGAGAGTACCATCTTCATTTTACTTTTAGCTGCAATATGCGTGAGTGAATTCGATTGTAAAACTTATACAATCTTCTAACTGTGCATGACCATTCCCAGGGATCAATCCATGAATAATTTATCTTCAATTTGGTCGATTGTTGTTGTTTGCTACATTGTGTTGATGAATGATTTGACTTGCCACAATGGTGACAAGGATGGAGATCAAAACATTGATCTTCCAGATGACCGGTTCTTTGACAATGAAGGCGTTTTGGTTTGACTACAACTTCAGTTTGCGCACGTGTTTGTTTGTCTGCAACTTTCTCATGGCTTGTTGATGTTATTTGATCAAGAAACCCTACACTGATGAACTTGAGTGGCTTAGAATAATCAGGGATATGCAAGTTGTTTTCATCTTTGTCATATCCTAATCCTCGTCGTTTTTTGTTACTTTGAAGTTCTTCCCATGGCTTGATGATTGGTTTGGAAGAAACTTGAACTGGATCAGGGACCACTTCAACACTTGAAGTTGGTTGAATTAGTGACTTGGAATCAACATCTTTATTTTCATCTGTACGGATGAAAGACTTGGAAAATCCACTCTTCTGCTGCAACTCATCTCTTTGAAGTTGCGACTCTAGTTGAAGAAACTCAATCATTTCATGTGCATGTTGAAGATGCACTTGAATATCAGCAAGACTTGTTTTGCTGATGTTCACCATGTCGCCAACTAATGATAAAATCAAATTGTTAATAATTTGGGACAGTTGAATGTGTGTCACCATGTTAGCTTGCTCACTTTGAATTCAGGGTTGATTGTACTGTTGCTTATTACTGATGCTTTAAACACTTGCTATAGTTTTATGACTTGGTTGTTTGAACTCTTGATGTCACACTCGCTTGATGATGGTCTCTTTGCTTGAATGCTTCACTGACACTTTGTGATTGCTTCAATCAACTTCACACTAGCTCGTTTGTTGTAGATTTCATGCTTTGAACTTTCACACTTGATTTTGACATGCTCGTTTGCTTTTATTGTTTGAATGACACACTGGCTTGCTTTGTTGTTTGAATGACACACTCACTTGCTTTGATTGTTTGAATGACACGCTTTCTTGCTTTGTTGTTTGAATGACACGCTCATTTGCTTTGATTGTTTGAATTACACGCTCGCTTGATTTATTGCTTATTGCTCACTTGAAGAATAGAATACTAAAATTCACACTCGTTTGATGATGATTGCTTGCTAGATGGCTTGCTTGAACTTGCTTGATTGATTACTAACACTTTGTGCTTTCTTGAATGTACTCATTGAATGTGCTGATTTTAAAAAAAGAAGGGTGCCGAACACTTTTGGAAATGCACCCAAATGACAAGTTCAATCTTGATGACTTAATTGAAGACTTATTTGACTTAATGTATTCACCTTAACAATTGAAATTAGGGTGTTGGTTACAACCAAGAATTCACCCATACAATTCAATAAAAAAATGTTTATCTGCAAGTAATACAAAAAGTGTTGATGATGTTGATGTCGTCTTGGCTTGAATGCTTGATTTTGTAGTGTCTTTAACTTGATTTCTTTGATTACATGATGTGAAATGTGCTTGCTTGGAATATCATATTATCAAGTTAATGATGTGACGATGTGTGCTTATGTACTTAAGCTTGATTAAGTGTTCTTATACTTAAACTTGCTAGTTGTAGAAATTCCCATTGTAGATCAACAGATTATGCAATACATTAAAACAAAATACTTGATCTACTTCTACAAACAAACTTGCGGAAGCTTAATTGATTTTGAGTAAGATCAAACATAACACATATAACTGAGAATGAGAAAGAAATCACATATGAACACAGAAGAATACTCTAGGGAAAGCCTCAGCTAAAAACCCTAATCTTTGTATTATCATGCAAGTGAAAATATGTTCAGATTACACAAAGCTTTAGATCACAAGCTATTCAACTCTCAGTACAATCCCTCACTGTTGCTCATAGACAATCAAAGGCTTCTCACAAACCTTCTCCTCTACCCTCCACGCCTCCTATTTCCTTGCGCAATTTCTCCTATGGTCCAATGCTCCCACCTGTGTGAATTCACCTCTCACACAACTCAGCAAACTCAAAAGTAACTATGCAGTCCTGAAGAAGATAATTCCTTCTGCATGGATGAGTTTCCTATATAGGAAAAATCCTCCAACTGATAGTACATTGTCCCTTCCTCTAATCTCAACTAGGTCTCTGACTGAACTGACATGTATGAGTTATTTATGTGAGAATATTCAGTTATCTGAAATGCAACAGTTACATGCATGCATGCATTAACTAACTGAACTCACAATTAGTTTAACAAACTATTTGAACTAATCTAACTGGAATTAACTCGGTTAACTAAGTTAACTAATTACAACTCAAATTATAACTCATCTTTATCTATTTAACTGAGGGATAAATTCATAAATCAATGGTGAAACTGTTGCATGTCTTCACATAGACTTCATGTTTGATTTTCTCCAACTAATTAACTCAAGATGAATTAATTAATTATTTTTTAAATAGTTGCTAAGATCAAATTCGAATTTTACTTCTCAATTTTAGTTCAAGGACTAACTAAAATTGGAATCCATCCTGAAATGTTATTTATAGCAATGTTATTTTTAGCACTTCCATTTTTCATTCCTTGTTGTTATGTTCAACACTATTACCCAAACTGCTATTTATAAAAATGTTATTTATAGCATTTCTATTTTTAGCATTTCTTGTTGCCATTTTCAACACTCCCTCTCAACAAGAAAGGCATTCAACTCGAACCCGATCTGAACCTTTGGAATGTTCTATATGCAACAGTTCTCCCAAGTGTTATTACTCCAGTAACTCTAGAAACAAAAAAGATCCCAACTGACCTCCCTGTTGAGCTAGAAACATCCTTTGATGTTGAAGCTTCCTCTGTCACTGACAAGTGCTCCCTCTATGACCTCTGAGCTGCTGCAACACTCCATGCATCTCGCACTGTTGCACACCTCTGTGTGCCATCCTACACTGGTGCAACACTCCTGTGCCTCTCGTATTGTTGCAGCCTACTAGCTCTGCACTGTCTTGGGATTCCTGCACTATAGCTCTCTCTGCCGCTCCATTCGCATATGTCTCTACCCACTTAGCCAGTCCTGCTACTCCTCATAGAGGCTCTTGTGGCAAGGTCTAATCAAAGAAGTTGAGTACCTCAATAATCTTACCCCTATTCCAGCCTTCTTGGGACTGTCACTCCACATCGCCCCACCTCTGACCTAGAGGTATGGATGCATGTGATCCCTCTACCCACTTAGCTTGAAATTTCCCCCTACTGGAGGTCTCTGCATGAGTAGATGCCTCCACTCAATCTCCTCTCTTCTTCTTTAGTTGTGGCTGCTCCACAACCTCCTGAAGTTGCTTCACCAATTATGGCTCCTCCACAATTGTCTGAGGCTTCTTCTAGCACTGCATGTTGAGAGGTAATGTACTCTCCCTCTCAACCACCAAGTCTCCATTAGTTTCCTTGCTCCTTAGAGCTTTGCATGCATCTTGAACCTCAAGATCATACAGGTTCTTATTGTGAACCGATCTACTTCACCTGTCTTGTGGTGACATGTCTAAGGAAAACCTTTCCCTTACTGAAGACTACATCATAACCTTTGTCTTCTAGCATAGCGACGGACACAAGATTCTTCTTCAGACCCGGTACATACTTTACATTAGTCAGGGTAATGCGAGCTCCATACTCCTTATGAAAAACAATTGTGCCTACTCCTGAGACACTATACTTTTCATCATTACCCATCGCTATGAGTATCTGAAGATCTTTCTCCTCCAAGGTACTGAACAAACTCTTATCGTCGGTCATGTGGAATGAAGCTCCACTATCAAGAAACCAACCACATCCCACCATGGATGACCCTGCATGCGAAGGGGTGAAATCCACTCAAACCTTAAGCCAATGCCCACCTTCGAATCCTTCCTTGGATCCCCTTTTAGATTCTTCAGTTGGATAATTGTAGCAAAATGACCCACCTCATGACATGAAGGCATCGCACTTTGATTTGTCAAACTTCTTCCCACCATGGGAAGAACTCGATTGGGATGAAATCCTTCCCTTCCCCTCTTGCCTACTCACTTAAGGCACAATTTCTTCATCCTCCTGATGAAGAACCATCTCTGGTGTTTCTCTTTCTCTCCTGCACAGATCCGACCAAATCATTCCCAATCTGGCAGTTTCTCTCTTCATTTTACGAGTTTGGTAGCTATGCTAGCTCTTAGAAGACTAGGAGAGCAAGACTCCCATGTCATCATCGCATGTCGTGATCCCTACACTCCAAGCCATCCCTGTAGTGGTGAGCTGTTCAGATATGTAGAGATTTTTGTCGCCTTTTCACACTTGATTTCCGAAGCTTGTCTTTCAACGCCAGTTTCCTCTGATTTTTGTTGTTCTGATATAGATATTTCAATGTTTTCCACATCGAAAACGGTGTCTCCTTCCCATGGAGGCTCGAGACAATGTGTTCTCGAACTCCCTCCAAGAGTATTCTCCTTGCTCTAGCCACACATTTCTTCCATTCCGCCAACTCTGTAGCATTAGTCGTTATCAGCTTGGGGACTTCTTGATCAACGAAGTCCTTTAGACCATTATCGTCTAATACTTCTTCCATGCGATCCTTCCAGGTTATATAACTCGAGCTGCCATCAAGAGCATACTAGAGTCTTAAACCGTTGAACGCCATTGGTGAAATTGAGATGTGATAAAAAATCGATTTCTATATTCAGGAACCTCAAACTTTAAACTTCTCCCTTCTTGTATATTGTTCTTCACTTTGATCGCCTTTGCTCTCATACTATGTAGAAATTCCCACTGTAAATCAATAGATTATGCAATATACTAAAGCAAAATATTTGATCTACTTCTACAAACAAACTTGCAGAAGCTTAATCGATTTTGAACAAGATCAAATAGAACACATATAACTAAGAATGAGAAAGCAATCACATATGAACATAGAAGAATACTCTGGAGAAAGCCTCAACTAAAAACCCCAATCTCTGTATTATCATACAAGTGGAAATATGTCTGGATTACACAAAGCTTTAGCTCACAAGCTATCCATCTCTCAATACAATCCCTCATTGTTGCTCATAGACAGTCAAAAGCTTCTCACAAACTTTCTCCTCTGCCCTCCAAGCCTCCTATTTCCTTGCTCAGTTTCTCCTGGGGTCCAACGCTACCACCTGTGTGAATTCACCTCTCACACAACTCACCAAACTCAAAAGTAACTATGCAGTCCTGAAGGAGATAATTCCTTCTGCATGGATGAGTTTCCTATATAGGAAAAATCCTCCAACTGATAGTACAATGTCTCTCCCTCTGATCTCAACCGGGTCTCTGACTGAACTGACATGCATGAGTTATTGATGTGAAAATATTCAGTTATCTGAAATGCAACAGTTGCATGCATGCATTAACTAACTGAACTCACAATTAGTTCAACAAACTATTTGAACTAATCTAAGTGGACTTAACTCAATTAACTGAGCTAAAATTACAACTCAAATTACAATTCATCCTTATCTCTTTAACTGAGGGATAAATTCCTCAATCAATGGGGAAATTGTTGTTTGTCTTCACATAGACTTCATGTTTGATTTTCTCCAACTAATTAACTCAAGATGAATTAATTAATTATTTTTCAAACTGCTGCTAAGATCAAATTCGAATTTTACTTCTCAATTTTAGTTCAGGGACTAACTAAAATTGAAATCCATCCCAAAATGCTATTTATAGTAATGTTATTCCTAGCACTTCCATTTTTCTTTCCTTGTCGCTATGTTTAACACTGGTACCCGAACTGCTATTTATAGCATTTCTATTTTTAGCATTTCTTGTTGTCATTTTCAACAGTGATGTGCATATAGTTGTTTAAGCATAATACAAAGAGATAATTTGAACACAATTCATGCACATGCATTCATTACACATGGTGTACCTAAGATCCCCTTATTCAATTTTGGGCGGATCTAAGATACAAGCACCAAAAAAAATTTGATTTTATTAAATATTAAAGTACATCATTCTTCAATGTCTTCTCAATGAGAATGTCACACTTGCAAACTTTGAAAGTAAATTGTCTTCAAAAATTGCCTGCACCCACTCAATCACTCTCAAAGTAAAATATTACTTTGAATTACAATAATAACTTTCACTTAAAAAAATGATCTTGTCACTCCAAAAATACAAATTATCACTCAATTACAAAGAAAAATTCACTTTACTTCAAAAAAAAAATTATGAAATCACTAAATTGATTTCAAAAATTTTAATTACTTCTTATACCTCCAAAATAATATTTGAAAAGACCTTATTATTCCACTCACTTATCACTCAAAATAAAACCACCCCTCATCACTCCAAAATTTTAATATGTTTTTATAATTTCTTTTAAGCTCCCATTTAAAAGAATTTTATGAAGTTTCTTTTTTTAAAAAAATTCCAGTCACTTGAGAAAGTAAACGAATCTCCCTTTTTTGTGAAAGGTCAAAACATACTAAACAATTCACAAAGCGCACATTTAAAGTTCACGAGCATTTTAATGAACGTATGAGCGCGGTAGCCAGTGGAGATGGTAACAATACAAGAAGCTCTACGGGTTTGGCCATCTATGAACAATTTTTACACCAGGAAAATAGTGGAACAAAGTTTGGTGGTGGGGCTGCAGGGAGATTGACAGAAAAACCATAGAAAGGAGTGTTTCCAACCCTTGAGTCTGTTGAAAACCGTAACTTGGCAGAAAGTATCAGTTGGGATATTCTTCGAGGGAGTCCTGGAACTGGAAAGACAAGGCTTGCCAAGGTAGTGGATACTGAGTGCAAAACAACATTCTTCAACATATTTGCATCATCCATTGTTAGCAAGTCGTGTGGTGATTTAGAAAAACCTGTAAAAGTACTTTTTGAGGTTGCAAGACATCATGCACCATCAACAATCTTTCTAGATGAAATTGATGCTATTATTAGTCATCGTGGTGAAGGCCGTAGTGAGCACAAAGCAAGTAGACATTTAAAGACTGAGCTACTTATCATCTAGATGGATGGTTTAATGCAAACAAATGACCTCGTTTTTTTCGTGGTGGCGACTAATTTTTCGCGGGAGATGGATGCTGCCAAGCTCTTTCAAATTAAGGTTTCCAACTGGGTTACAAACAAAATGGCCAATACGTCTATCTGTACAGTTGGCTCTGCTCCCGCGATGCCAAAAACCAGTGGGTATGCATATTTGTGCATGCCCGCTTCTCGTTTGCATTGGGCCCTGGCTACCAAGCTTTGGTTTAATGGGTTTTCGGTGTCACAGGTTCGAATCCCATCGCATCACAGATTATCATGTCATGCTGAATAAACCCTTCCAGTGTGACAATGCCAACTTTGGAGGGGGGCAATGGTGACAGCAATGTTGAACCAATACCAAAAGTTGTGATAGATCAAGATTCAAATCCAAATGAAACAGTGGTCGAGATCGCTTTTGAAGATCGTCTAGGTGCTCTTCTTGATACAATGGCGGCCCTTAGAGACCTAGGTTTGAATGTTGTGAAAGCAAATGTGTTCTTGGACTCTTCTGGCAAGCACAACACATTCTCTATAACCCGAGCGGACACAGCAGGAAAGTGGATGATCCATAATCACTGGAACAAATACGTCTTACTATTATAAAAAAATTATTGAAGTATCATCTAGAATCTTTCGCTCAATTGCCTTTGGGAGAGGCATTTGGGATTATGTCCCCAAAAGAAAATTCTGATGTGGATATTGCTTTTACACGCATACGTATATATGATGATGGTCCAAATCGTAGTTTGCTTTACATTGAAACAGTTGATCGACCATGAGATCTTCGAGCTAAACCCGCCTATATGATACGCCCAAACTAAACAATAAATCTTCTCAGAACCCTGGTTTAAGCTCGATATCTCCAACCCAATGGTGCTGATACCGCATGAATAAAACTAATAAACAAATAATACACACTCACTCATACAATAAATAGTAGAAATATAGAAAAACTAGACATGGCGGAAAAGGCATCAGAAACTTCCCTGTAGTCTCTCATTCTCATGAATTTCATTTATTAAAATAATGTTTATGATACATATAAATACATGAGGAAGTTGTCTCAAGATAAGGTATTTATCTTGAACAAACTTGGTTGAAAAAATATCTCAACAACACACTAATCTAGGAGCCTAACTAGTTGGAGAGAATATTTCAACCAACTAAACCTAAACTGACTCATAACCATGAAGAACAAACTCAATCTAGAAAGGTAGGATTAATCCTAACTTTCATGATTTTAATTAATTTAATTATGTGGACTTAGAATTGTTTTTAATTTGAGAGCGAGGCTAACACTAAATATCTATGGACCCTGTCAGGGTCATATTCCTTTCTGGAATATTTTTTTCTCAAAATCCTTGCTAAACTGCAGAAACCTTGTGAGTTGAGGGTATCTAAATGTCTCCTTAGGGATCTTTGAATCTTGGGGACCAAATGCATAGGTGGACCCTTTAGCTGATTACTTCCTAAACAAGTTTCGGATGGGGAGATTTATTGACATTGATCTTCTAAAAGAAACTCCTACCTAGAGAAATAGGAGGGTTGGTGAGACAAGGGTAGCCACGTGCTTAGATCGCTTTCTGATCAAAGAAGATCTAGCTGCACATATACATTTTTTTAGTCAATGGGTTGGTTCTCGAGCTGACTCAAACCATTCCAATTTTTATGGAACTAAAGGGGCTAGTAGGAACCTTGGCTTGCCTTTTACATTCAATTATTCATGGCTAAAAGATATGTCTTACAATAAATTGGTTCATGAGATTTGGAGTTCTCAGAATGGATCCTTGGGCTTATCCTTTGCCGAGTCCTTTATGGAGAAACTAAAAAAATTGAAACAAGCATCAATCTCTTGGGCAAAGGAAAAATCTTTAAGGGATGAAGCAGTATTAAAATATATTGAGTATGATCTGGAGGCATTAGAAATCCTGGAAGCGGATGGGTATGAGACATAAGAAAAAAAGAGAAGGATAAAAGCTATGGAGGGGGAAAGGTTCAAGATTCTGAAAGAAATTGAAGAAAAATGGAGGCTGAAAAGTAGATCCATTTGGCTTGAGGCAGAGGATGAAAACTCAAAAAAATTCCAGAACTATGCTAAGGGAAGGAAAAACTCAAATGAGATCTGGAAATTGAAAAATGAAAAAGGGTGTTAGGCTCCTATATTTCATAGGATGACTTGATTGTAGCTGTAATTTTGTATATGAGATGTTGTAAATAATCTTCCTTAAACCATCGTAGGTTGAGACCTCAATGGTCTCCATTTTCAAGAATATCAGGGAGCACTTCCACCAACAAAAGTCTTCAACTTATAGATAGATTCAGAATTGTTCCAGAATTGGTTGAGACCTTAATGGCCTCCTCTCTCTTTTGGGTTTGTGGTATTCCTTA
>APFE031691456.1:88633-115477 GCA_000404065.3 Pinus taeda | reverse complement strand
TTTTTTTGGTAGATAACACTAATACATTTTATATAAAAAAAAAAATAGTAACTTAAATATTTTTACTGTGTTCTATTTATTTTTCTAGATGGACTCGTTAGTTTATAATGAGATATACAATTTTATTGAAACTCAAGCTGCGTAATACCTTCACTCAACATTAAAAAGTGTTGAAACGACCATTTCCAACCAGGTTCAGCAACGTCGAAAATTATAAATAGCTTGTATTTGCTTCGGCCTGGATTTGTACAAAAAAGTTTCTGGCTGAAAGATTTTTCGGCCATAAACAATTCTGGTAATAATGCTAACATGTCTCTATATAAACAGTAACAAGGATGGTGGACCCTTCAGGGAATCTGCAATCGGGATAAGGGTTGCCATGATAAAAAGTGAATATATTAACTAAATGTCTCTCCAGGTGAGATTCCTAGAGAGTGTACAAACACTCATACATGCCCTATTCCATTGAGTCGGATGAGCCTCAAATATATAGGCTTTCACACTGACATATTGGTTTCAACCACTCTCTAGATATTAGGATCCGATGTTTAAAATTAGAGTCTCAATCTTATCATCATCATAACAATAATCTAAGTTTAACTTTCTCCATTACTTCCAACACTCCCCCTTAATGGAGAAAGGGTACTGAACAATAACATACCCCTGCTAGTCTAGTCTCAGCTAGGCTTACAATTAAAACATGAAAAACTTGGTAACAAAGGTTTTCATTTTGGTCTTTTTTCTTGAGAGTCCATGCTTCATCTATGGATGAAGCTTCTTCTTCACTTTCCTTGCCATGAGGTAGTGATGTATCTTCACCTCATTTCTTCCTCAGTGATGGAAAGCTTGAATTCTTATTCTCGCTCTTCTCAAGATTATGACAAGCTAGATAGGAGAATTTTCCCTCTCACTATTTTCGGTTTCAACCATCTGAACATCAACTATGATTTCTTCATCATTCATTGATGTAACGTCTGCACACACAAAAATAGTATTGTGATCATCATAATTTAAATTCTCTCCAGCTTTGTCTTCTTTTGCCATGTCTTTGCAATCAGCTTCATGTGGCTTGTCCAATTGATCTTCAAATATTTGTTCCTCTTTACACCCTTCCTGAAGATCAACTCATGTTTCTTCAATCTTAGGATCTTGCGCAACAGACTGTGCCTCTTGATTCTCGTGGTCATCAACAAAACCACATTGTTTTTCTGAAATTTCTTCTGACTTGAACATACTACCCATGTTAATGCCAAATGCCCACATGAGAGAGAAATCATCATCAGAATTAAAAATATCTGAAAATATAGACACGTTAAAGTCTAGCTTATCTCGCTTTATCTTGTTTTGAGATTTCTTTTCGACTCCACACGGTCATCTAACGAGCTCCAACAACCCCATTACCACGCAGGTGGGAAACTTCTCCCTTTGGCAACTTTTAAACTATAGAACCTTGTAGACTGTGGCTTTTGTGCCACTTAGGTCTCAGTGCCCTCGACCTTGGTGACGAGCAACAAAGCAACCTCTCACAAACTGGAAACACTATTAATATCTAGTTCTGATGTATGTAATTAAAAATTTCAGATAATAGATATTTCTGAAGATGGGTTCAAATCGCGAGAACTTTCGCATTTTCATTCTAGCATATAATAACTTAGAAGAAAATTTGCCCAATTGGTTTTGGGATCTCCACAACCTGCAACTTCTAACATTCTCACACAATAAAAAATTTCCAAATCTACTAGATGATGCTCACAGCAATACCAGATTGTTTCTATCCAGAAAATATGCAACCTCTGACAATTTTGCAGCCTTCTGCACGCCTCCACAGAATTCCACGCTATAGGCAAAACAGATCCATGCTACTGTCAATCTCCAATTTTAAATTCCATGCACCAGCCGCTTTCTAATTCACCTCTCAAGCATGCAAAAAAATGCCTGTTGGACGCCAAGACGAAGAATTCGGCCCTTGCAGAATCCACAGATTGGGTGAGGGATGGTATATCACCATATCCCAAATTGACAGATCTAGTCCTTCCAGAATCAATGGAATCGACGCAGAGCAAGAGAATCACCTCAGGCAATCATATTACTCTTGTATTCAACGCTTGGGCATGAAATTACAGCTACCCTAAGTGACCATTACAACAACAACCATACCGTGCAACCGATTCTATCTCTGCCAATCTTACAACAGCAATGACAATGATCCACGGCTTATCCACTCCAATCCACCAGATCTCCATGGCAGTCCACCCTCTCACGCGCTCTCCAGCAGTCTGCAGGTCAATGACCTCCACCACGACTATCATGCCCCCAGGCCAGCTGTAGTCTTTCAACCGCTCTTGGCGAGGTGCAGCACCACCGAACACTTTCTTTTCACCAATACTTATGTTCATGGACTATGCCTAACCACTTACTCCTACTTAGTTTGTGTTTTTCAACCAAGTATTATATCTTTATCCTTTATACCAATGAACACCCATACACATTCATTATCAACAACAATTATAAATGATGAACACAATTGCACAGTATAAAGGGAGGGGCAACTCCCGGAACAATGAGTCTACCCAACAATATATTATACAATAGTTTACAAAGCTTTACAAGTATACTTGGAAACCCCAAGTTTCATACTTAGCCGAATTTACAATCCAAGGGCAAAACTCGGTTGCCTAGCTCGTCGGCACCTCCGCACAGTCGCCGCACGACTCACCAATGCTTCGTTCACCTTGTCGCACGATTGTGTTGTTTTCCCAACTCGGGCACGCCTCCAAGTCGCGACACACAGGTGCCTCCAACCGAGACACACCTCTGTCCATAATCTCAACACTTCACCAAGTCACCGTGCAGACTTGCACGACGGGTGGGTGCTCACTCGAGTCATCAAGACACTCGTGCCAAGTCATCGCACAAACTGGGCGCTCCTCCGTTTCACCATCGGGCACCTTCGCACAAACCGGGTGCCACACCCGTGCACACCTCAACCGTCCGTCAGGCGCCACACACCCGTGCTCGCCCTCACCCAACCACCGGGTGCTCCTACCTGCACCTTTACCCACAACCGCGCTGTCACCGTGCATCCCTGCCCAAGAATGAGCGCATCTATAACCTGCGCCTTTCTCCTTAGAACTGCGCACTAGAACTGCACCTTGTCTCCTTAGAGCAAATATTGTTGAGCGATGGATGATTGAATGATTGATGGTGGAATGAGCTCCACGCTCTTCCAATATATATCCATGGTAGGGCGAGTTGGCTCACTCGGCCGACTCATCCACCATGCTCCACACGGCATCAACTATCATGTCAGCTCCCTCATCAACGTAGGTCGGCCTCCATAAATGTGACACCATGCCACTACGCGTATATATGCTCACCCTCCTCTTCATATTATGCGCATAACATATTGTCTCCATTGCATAACCAAGGAGCTTGCATATCATCCAACCGAACCGCAGCTCGTTCAGCCTACTCGTGCGCATGCACTGTCCACCCACGCACCCAGAATTGTAGGTCGTTACATCCTCCTCCACCTGAAGTCATTGTCGTCCTCGACAACATACCATCCTGGTAGCCATCCACCAAGATCATCATCAATGTCTGTCTCATCCTCGATCCATGATGCTAACTCCTCCACATACTGAAAACATCCCTGCAACATATGTAGAACTACCATCTCCACCATGTGTCGTCCTCATCCTATGAACTATCCTCCTTGTCTGCCTGATGCCAACATCTCTCCGTGCACTTCCGGACCCCATGTCTGAACTAGTTGGGTAGCTAATCCAACTGTCATGCTCAAACCATGAGAGTGAACATCCTTATGCCTTCACCAGTCTATCTCAGATTTCTGCCATATCTCGGACTCACCAAGAATCTCACCACCATGCTCAGGTCCATGGAACCTCCATCCCATCTGCAACATGTCATGATGCTTGATGCCAAGCCATCCCTGCACCATCTGTCATACTTGCTCAACCTGTTTTAAGGACTCACTGCCATGAGCAGCTAACAATGAGCCCCATCTTCTTGTCCATATAAGGAGATGTGGAGGGAGTAGAGCCTAAAGGCTCACCCTCAGTAATCAACTCAATCCATCTGTCAGGATCTTCTATCTCCATCCTCTGTAGATAAGTGACCCGATCCTCCTCTCGGACATTCAGCGTCACATATGACTCATCATCATCATCATCATCCTCACTGCTTCTAGCCTTCATGACAAATCCAAGATACTATCTGAAAGAGTCCTGATGACCAATCACTGCTCGGTAAGCTTTGTCTCAACCATGGACAACCTCTTACTCATATCTTCCATCCGCTTCTCGTCCTCCATTTGCATCACTGCCAACTTACAATCAGGTCTTGTTACTCCAATGGTAGGCACACCAATGGGTACATCTTCCCTTCCATCGTAAATGTACAACTTCTTCAAATGTGGAACAATCATAGCATCAAATTGTTTCATGAATTCCATTCCCAGCACAACCTCATAGTCATCAATTCGCACTATAGTGAAGTCGACCTTCCCTGTCCACTCACCAAGTGTTGTGCCCACCTTTTCAGCTACACTAAGAACTTCAGTTGGAGGAGAATTGACTGTCTTCATATGTGCCTTCACCGATACAAATTTCAGCCCAATCCTTCTCGCAGTATCTTCTCCCATGAAGTTGTGAGAGGCCCCACTATCCTCCATAGTGAGTATATCAACATCTCCAACCTTCATCTGAACATACTCCAACTTATTCCTCTCAGGATCCTTTCGAGAGATCACCTCTATAGCAACAGCAGCACCAAGTACTTGCATCATCCCCACAGAAGCTTTTTCATTCTTCGCATTAGATTGTGAAATCACAGCCACTTTCGGTCTAGAAGGACAATTCTTTACCGTATGTGGTCCCACACATATCCAACACTTCAAGGCTCTCTTTGTCTTCGAATTATTATCCGATTTCGAAGCATCCTCTTTCTTCTTATCTTTCGGCTTGTCGGGCTTCTTCTTCCTATCATCAGAAGTCTCATCATAATGCTCCACCAACCTATCCACAACAGCAAAAGCTTCTTCAAGTGTTCTAATCCTCTGCCTCTTCACTTCATTACGTGCCCAAGGTTTCAGCCCAATAATGAAATTGAACACTTTGTCCCTCTCCGCCATGTCAGGAAGTTCTAGAACCACACTTGCAAACTCCCGCTGATATGTTTGAAGGTTCCCTATCTGCTTTATGAACTTTATCTTCATCCTTGCTTCCCACGTTTCATCTTGAGGATTGAAATGGGTCTGCAAAGCTTTCTTCATCTCATCCCACGAAGTAATGTCATCAGCACTGCCACTGGCAATCTGATCCATCCGTCTTTGCCACCACATCTTAGCATCCTTTGTCAAGAACTAAGCAGCTACCTTGACCTTCATCTCATCATCAGATAGACCCAATCATTCCAAGTATTGCTCCATGTCCCATAGAAAGTTGCCAAGAGTCTTTGCACTCCTTGTACCATCGAAAGATTCCGGTTCCTTGACTTTCACATGAGGCACTCCTCCACCTAAGTTATGCCTCACGGCCTTCTTCAACACCGTGATCTCATCTCTGGCTTCGTCAAGAGATTTCTTTAAGCCCACGATCTCTGCAAGACCCTGGTCCCTTGCTTCTTCAACCTCCTTGACCCTTACTTCAAGTTGTGTACACATAAGATCAGTGTACTCGTGTTGAGTTCGGAGTTTCTCAAGCTCTTCCTTCATCTTCGAATTGGCCTCTTGATCTTTCACGACCAAGTCCACCTTCTTAGTCCAAAAAGCTTCCAATTCCTCCATCCTTTCCAACACTTTTTCAAGGAAACCTATAGTAGTATCCTTTGCACTGTGACTAGACCCAGCATGAGATTCAGCTGCCATTGCTAACAACCTCCTTCTTTGCAATCTAGTTTCCACCATACAACAGCTTCACCAAGATGCCTGCAACCCAAGTCCTTGATGCAACACTTATCAGGAAGTGTTCACCAACCTCTTTCACCTGCAAGTACCTATCACCACTGTTACCAATCTTCAACTCGGATATCAGCTCTGATACCACCTGTCATGCCCCAGGCCAGCGGTAGTCTTTCAACCGCTCTTGGCGAGGTGTGGCACCACCGAACACTTTCTTTTCACCAATACTTATGTTTGTGGACTACGCCTAACCACTTACTCCTACTTAGTTTGTCTTTCTCAACCAAGTATTATATCTTTATCCTTTATACCAATGAACACCCATACACATTCATTATGAACAACAATTATAAATGATGAACACAATTCCATAATATAAAGGGAGGGGCAACTCCCGGAACAATGAGTCTGCCCAACAATATATTATACAATAGTTTACAAAGCTTTACAAGTATACTTGGAAACCCCAAGGCAAAACTTGGTTGCTTAACTCATCGGCACCTCTAAACGGTCGCCGCACGACTCACCAACGCTTCGTTCACCTTGTCGCACAATCGTGTTGTTTGCCCAACTTGGGCGCGCCTCCAAGTCGCCACACATGGGCGCCTCCAACTGAGACACACCTCCGTCCACAATCTCAACACTTCACCAATTCACTGTGCACACTTGCACGATGGGCGGGCGCTCACCCGAGTCATCAAGACACCCGTGCCAAGTCGTCGGACAAACCAGGCGCTCCTCCGTTTTACCATTGGGCACCTTCGCACAAACAGGGCGCCACACCCGTGCACGCCTTAACCATCCGTCGGGCGCCACACACCCGTGCACGCCCTCACCCAACCACCGGGCGCTCCTGCCCGCACCTTCACCCACAACCGCGCTGTCACCGTGCAGCCCTGCCTAAGAATGGGCGCATCTATAACCTGCGCCTTCCTCCTTAGAACTGCACACTAGAACTGTGCCTTGTCTCCTTAGAGCGAAGATTGTTGAGCGATGGATGATCGAATGATTGATGGTGGAATGAGCTCCACGCTCTCCCAATATATATCCATGGTAGGGCGAGTTGGCTCACCCGGCCGACTCGTCCACCATGCTCCACACGCCATCAACTATCATGTCGGCTCCCTCATCAACATAAGTCGACCTCCATACATGTTACACCATGCCACTACGCGTATATATGCTCTCCCTCCTCTTCATATTATGCGCATAACACATTGTCTCCATCGCACAACCAAGGAGCTCGCATATCGTCCAACCGAACCACAGCTCGTTCAGCCTACCTGCGTGCACGCACTGTCCACCCGCACGCCCAGAACTGCAAGTCGTTACAACGATAGTCTGGGCGGTGCCACCACACTGCGCACTCTCACCATGCCTCTGCAGATGTTCCTCCACTGGGGTCCTCCTCACCAAGCAATTGATTCACAACAAGTGTTATTACGACGTCACGCAGGTAGTCGGGCTACTCCAAGCAGCCTCACGTTGCGCCTCTTTTAGCCCACTACGCGCAGATCCAATCCACGTTGCTGTTGATCTCCTCGCAGCGTGCAGACAAAAAGCAGAGATCCGGCCTCCTCACTACAGAGATCCGGATTCTTCCACAACAATCCTCCTCCACTCCTCCACTGCGCTGAATGCATGGCCTCAAGCACTTGGCCTTTTCCAAGGCACTAAACCCACCATGCAAAACGAAACACGCAGCAACAATTTTTTTCTTCTCACAGGGTTGGCGCAATTATCCACCAAGGATTCACGAAGTTCGTCGCAGCTATTCAGCACGGAGTCGCGAAGTTCCACCCAAACTCACGCCGAGTTTTTAAAATGAACCCGTGAGAAGTGTTACAGTGCGATCGTTGCGTTTTTCCACCCAAACTACGCGACGATTTTGCCTGAGTCACACCCTTCACTCAACGTACAAGATCAACAACGCTACAGCTCTGATACCATGTTAAAAAGTGAATATATTAACTAAATGGCTCTCTAGGTGAGATACTTGGAGAGTGTACAAACATTCATACACGCCCTATTCCATTCAGTCAAATGAGCCTCAAATATATAAGATTTCACACTAATGAGATAGTTTCAATCACTCCCTAGATATTAGGATTTGAAGTCTAAGATTAAAGTTTCAATCTTATCATCATAATAACAATAATCTAAATTTAACTTTCTCCATTACTTCTAACATGCGAATGGAATCTCATGAAAGAATAATTTTTAAGTAGATGTATGGCTCAGTCTCAAACCTACTACGTACGGGATAAATTAAATATTTAGAATTCTTTTACCTACCACGTACGGGATAAATTAAATACTTAGAATTCTTTTTATATGAAGAAGAAAGGAATATGTCAGAGCAATTTGAGCTCTTCGTACCTTCTATATAACCAGATTTATGAGTATTAGATAACCACATTTTGGCATTGTCTCTTCCCTAGTCAACGAGCTTTAGCATCCACGAAATTCGGTGTTAGAGTCTGTAGTCATCTTATTTTTTTCAAAGGAAAAAGACAATAACCATTATAAAATAAAATTTCTGAGCACCGCGTTAAGAAGATATCCAGCAACAGTTCCAATAGAAAATCACGGCATCTTCTACTCTATTTTTTTTCAAACATGTACGCCGACATGATTAATAAACTATTTCGTGTCCATATCTACTGGTGATTTCCTTGGAGTTGGAAACTGTGGGGCGAGTGGAAGAAAATTAAACTATTTGAGTTTGTTTTTGTCGTTTACAAAATCGAATTGATTTCGTCCGAATTTATAGACTCTCTCTCTCATTTCTAACACCATCTCTGCTTCACTTTCATCCAGGAGATCATCTAATTTGCATTTGTGTTGAGTAATCTAATTTTGTAGTGAAGGTTTCTTTCTTATTTTGCACAAATCTTAAGATCGGTTGAGTTTTACTATGATCTAACTTCTTTTATGTTAGGTGGAATAATGTTTTCCCTGAATTCATCCCCGTTTTGGATGAAATCTTCATTTATTTGGTCAATTTTTGAGTAAGATTGTCAATTTTGTTTTTTTTTGGACTTCAGGCATCAATTTGGTTTCTAACTACGCCATGATATTTTTGTATATTCCTCGATTTCATCCCTCCATGTCTCTACGATTCTTTTTCTCCCTTGTCATAACTGCATACTGTGCCTCTATACTATCCGCAATATGAGTATTGCAGAAATAGTAGTAAATGTGGGAATACAGACGTCACGTATCCTTTCGGTGTAGGAAAGCGTGGATGTGGTCTCCCTGCTTTTCAGATCGACTGTGTGAACAACTCAACTCCAGCAATCGCCATTGATGGCCAGCGTTACACAATTTTAAGCTTTGATGATCCCATCCTTATTGTAAAAGGCGAGAGCTGCCAATTTGTAACTGATCCCATCAATATGGAGATACCCTCTTCACAATCTGCAGACGCCGCCATCAAAATTACGGGTAAAGAGAACCGGACTCTATACGTGTACAAGTGTGGGGACGCATTCGAATCCACAGGAGGTTTGCTCTCGCAATGTGGCAGCAGCAATGTCTATTACGCTTTTTCCGATCCTGGCCATTCTATGCAGGCATGTTCTATGGAAAAATTACTTATTGAGGTGGGAAAGGCGGTTTGGGTTATCAGTGATAGACAGAGATATGAAATGTTTATATCGTGTGAAGCAAGCGGAGGGATATGTGGTTACAACACTTCGGCTTCAACTGCGCCGTTCGTCTGCTACTGCAAGGATGGGCCTCAACCAGATAAATGCCCCAGCGACGGTATGCTCTATTCTCAACTCTTTTCAATAGTACATGCAATTACTAGTTCAGTTACTTTGAGTTTCGTAGTTTATTAGTTTACTATTTTTTCAACAGTACATGGAATTACCAGTTTCAGTTACCTTGAATTTATGTTTATTGTGGATTTCTTTGGAATCCAGTGACCAAGAACAAAGTCAAACCACTGATATAAAATTCTAAAATATTTCCAAAATCAATAATTAGGATGAAGATATTCATTCAATCGGTTTTACAATTTTGCATGTCCTTTCATCATTCACTTTCACTTTCAATTTACAATATTGCATGTTCGTTTCATCATTGATGAGACTTTACAACAAATCAATAACATTGCATGTGCTTTTCATCTTTTAATAGACTTTACAATAAATAAATAAAAATGTTTAATATTAATTGCTTTTAGAGGTATCGATTTACATATTTTTTCTAAAAATATTCCATACTTGAAAATATCTTCGTAAAGATAACTTGTCCAACTAGATTAATTAAAGAGAGATTATTTTTAACAGATCCTCCTCCTTTACTTACGATACTTCCCCATTACTTATGATAGTTGTTATGGCTTCTTTACAGGTCGTCGATCAGCCATTATAACAGGTAAATTGTTTTATTTCTTTCTTATTTTAGTATTTCGTCGATCAGCCAAAATGAATTTATGTTTTGTTTTCATTTTCTGTTTCCTGGATAACATTTTGTACTTCGTTCCACCGCAGGTTGCTTCGTTGGAGGAGCTCTTCTGGCAGCAGCAATAGCAGCGGTTCTCTTCACGTTCTATGCCCGCAAGAGGAGAAAATCTCATCCCTATACTATTTCAAAGGTAGAGAAATTCCTAGAGGAGTATGCTTATGAAATGCCAACCAGATATTCCTTCGATGAACTGAAAAGGATGACCAACAACTTTGTAGAAAAGTTGGGAGAAGGGGGTTTTGGTTTGGTGTATAAAGGAAAGCTCCTGAACGGCACGCTAGTGGCTGTTAAGCTTCTTGATCGGAATAGGCACAGCGAGACCCAATTCATGAATGAAGTGGCCACCATTGGACGCATCCATCATGTCAATTTGGTCCGGCTGTTGGGGTTTTGCTATGAAAACCTTACCAGCGCCCTGGTATATGAGTACATGGTTAATGGGTCTCTGGAGAAGTTTATATTTGAGGGAAAAAAACAGGAGCAAGTCTTAGGGTTCAAACAGTTGTATTTGATTGCTCTGGGTGCGGCTCGTGGAATTGCATATTTACATGAAGATTGTGACCAGCGCATCGTACATTTCGATATCAAACCTCACAACATCTTGCTGGACGCTGAGTTCAGACCAAAGGTTTCTGATTTTGGTTTGGCAAAACTTTGTGGCAAGGGAGATGACCATATATCTATGACTGTTGCTAGAGGGACACCGGGTTATGCTGCGCCAGAGGTGTTTAACAGAGATTTGGGTCTTCTTACTGATAAATCAGATGTCTATAGTTTCGGAATGCTTTTGCTAGAAATAGTTGGGGGAAGAAAGAACTTTGATGGGAACGTCAGCCATTCCAGTCAGTTTTACTTTCCTCAGTGGGCCTTCAAGATGCTTGACAGTGGGGAGTTGGGGACAACATTGACAGAAGGAAAAGGGGACGCAGAGGATGTGGAGAAGGCTAGATGTCTCATCAAAGTTGGCCTATGGTGTATCCAATGCAACTACATAGATCGTCCTTGTATGAGCAAGGTTGTTCAAATGATTGAAGGTAATGGAGACGATGTGGCCAATCCTCCCTCTGCCTTCAAGTGCTCCTCGCCTGCACCTGAAATTCCTTCTTTGTCTTTATTATCTTCCATTGACGAATCTTGTTCGATTAGATTGTAGATTTCTGTGTAAGAGTTAGGATCTTCAAACTGTCATTTGCTGCCCTTGCCATTTCTTTGTTCTCACATAAGGATATTGTTGTTGGGCTTTCAGAGCTTACAAGTGTATGGATTTATTAGTTCTCATATAAGAATATTATTGTTAAGTGTTTTAGAATGTAGAAGTATATGACTTCCACATTTATAATGGGTTAAAAAACTTTTATTTCTTAATTACTATGAAACATATATCTTATTTGGTTCTTTAAACTTCTTTAGTGTTGCAATTTTTACAGTCCTCAAACTCTTTATACAAGAAGAACTGCAATCGGGAAAACGTGTGTATTCACACCTTTGTTTTGATTCGTTGAAAAGAAAGTTAGTACAAGTCCTAGTCTGAACCAAAAAAATATTCTTTCTTCATTTAAATGTATGAATGTGTGGTGTCACATAATGTATCCTAAGCTACTGAAAACAGTAAATAGAATCATATTGATATTCTTGCATTCCATAAATGTTTATGTCTGTCGGGCATCTGTCAAATAATGATTAACTATGAAAAATAAGAATCATATAATCAGCGGACCTATTGTCTATATTCATCACAATCTTCAAATCATGACGAATAAGAACAATAAGCGTGGTCAATATTATACAACAGTCAACATCTTCATAACATTGAGAAGACGGTACACTCTCGATCAAATATTCAACGAGACTCATATCCTCTTGGAAGAGTACACTCTCACAAATTTCGGACATACCACTTTTTTGTATTTTTTGTTTTTTATAATTTTGTATAGGAAATAACCATGGTGACTGTGCTTTCTCATAGCTCATATTTTTAATGAATTGTATTAGTGATCGTCACTGGATATTCATTCAAATAGTGGTCAAAATGACTTTATATCCCAACATTTATATGAATGAACGTTTATATGGGCCATGGGTATGTTTTAACTTTTGGTGTACATGTATTTAATTAGTTTTAATTTGTTTCAGCTCAACTTTAGTTATCGCATGTGATGTGCATTTGGCTTTAGTTAGTTAACTCGAGTGCCTACATGTGATGTGCATTTGACTTTAGTTAGTTAACTTGAGTGCTTGCATGTGGTGTATGTGCACATTAACAGAACATAAAGCACAATTAGCTTCAGTTAGCTTTAATTATCCATAGTAATTACATGTACAACTAAGCTTAACTTAGTTGTTTTATGTATTGATTCTCAAACAAATATTGAGTAATTCATTCGCAATTCCAATTTTTTTTTTCAATTTCTTGCAAGTTTGTGCAATTATTCTTCAACTAGATCTGTATTTGTGCTCTAATAATTTTACATGGCATTGGAGTTACACGAGTTTGGAGAAGGTGTGTGAACAATATTTTGCAGGTTTGAAGATCAAAGAATTCAAAATTGTTCGGAGATTTGATTTGCAAATAAAAAATATTGAAGAACTGCCACAATTGTTGCTACAACTACATGTGAAAGAATGGAGTTCTTATCTTCAGATATTCTTACTCTGTATAACTACTTCCAATGGAATCCAGAGACTTTGCTTCACCTCAGAGGCAAAGGATTGTATTAGATAGTTATGAATACGAAAGTTGAACCAAATTTCGCCATCGAAAAATCCAAATACTTCAAAGAGATGGACTAGGATTTTGGTCTTCTATTGCTGTCCATATCTCCGGCATTGTGTTTCCATTTGGACACATGCAGCACTTCGAATGAGGTTTGGACAATCTTAGAGAATTTATTTGGAAAGTAAGATGAGATGTGGGCTCATATTCTCGAAAATGAGCTAAATTCCTTAAATCCAAACAACTTTGAGAACATTTAAGATTTCTTTACGAAATTCAAATATTTGCTTCTACAATTACATGATTGCGGAATCGATAAATCCAAACAGGGAGGTCAATTGATCATTTCTATTTTTTCTAAATTAGGCCCCGAATATGTTGTTTTTGTTTCTACATTTCATACAGTTAGATTTACAACTGGAGATAAATGGAAAATATCTAAACTTGATGCATTTATTGAGTCTCTCATTCATGAGCAAGATAAACTCATCAAAATGGGTTCATTAAAGCCTCCAAATGCACATGCACTTGCCATGCATGAGAAAGGAAATTCCAACTCGAAACTAAACCAGAAATCCAAAGGAAAAGGAAAGGCAAGAGATCAAAATCCAAGAAAGGGAGGAAATCCAAAACCTCCAAATGATTCTTCCAGCTTCAAGGGTAAGTAGGGAAAGAAAGGAAACTCCAAATATCTTTATTGTAATAGAGGTCATCATCTTGAATCCTATTGCATGAAGAAGACTATTGATATGATGGCAAAGAATCTTCAACAAAATAATATTAGTCATCACATTCCAAAGAGTGCCAAGAAGAATACAGAGGAAAAGCCATGAGAAACAAGGAGTAATGGTCATTCTTTGAATTCCTTTCATTCTACACCACAGGAATGGATCATCAATTCAAGAGCTTCACATCATATGGCTTCTTCAAAGGAATTCTTTTCTTCTCTACATGCATACTCGGGACTTCTTATTCTCTTGGGGGGCAATTCTGCAATTGAAGCAACTAGACAAGGAAGAGTGCAACTCGAAGATGGAAGTTTTGAGAATGTCTTGCATATTCCAAGGATTTCTAGGAATCTTCTTTCAGTGTATCAGATGGCACACAAAGGTACTAGAAGGAAAGTGGAATTTACAGGTGATTCCGTGAGCATTTATGATATGCAAACCAACATGAAGATTGCATCTAACAAGGTAAGTGATCAATCTCGTCTGTAGACATTTTTTTATTTTGTTCCACAATCAAATTTTATTTTGCTACTTACACATGCAAATGAAGAAAGTAGGATTTGGCACGAGAGATTTGGGCACTTGAATTTCAGATATATGCAGCAACTTAGAAAGCAAGGGATGGTTAAAGGATTGCCGGCCATTGAATTTTCAAATGGTGTTTGTAATGGATGTGCTCTTGGAAAGCATCCACAAGACAAGTTTGTGAAGGGGCATGCAAGGAGAGCCTCTTCACCTTTCAAGCTTGTACATAGTGATCTCAATGGTCCATTTCCACTACTTTCAATGAGAAAAGCAAGATATGTGTTTTCATTTATAGATGATTACATGAGATTCACTTGGGTTTACTTCTTGAAAATCAAGTCTGAAGTTTTTCAACACCTAGATATTTTCAAAGCACTTGTAGAAAATCAGTTTGGGAAACACATCAAGATACTTCACATAGATAATGGGAAGGAATATGTCAACAAAGGTATCTAGAATCTTTGTAATGAAGCAGGCATACAGTTGCAACATACAGTTCCTTACACTCTGTAGAAAAATGGGGTGGCTGAAGGAAGAATAGATCTTTGAAAGAGATGGCCAATTGCATGTTGCATGCAAGATCTCTTCCATCAAAATTGTGGGTTGAAGCTATCAATTGTGCCTCATACATCTAGAATAGATATCCTCATATATCTGTTGCTCGAAAAACACCTTTTGAGGCTTGGACTAACATGCACCCTAAAGTCATTCATTTCCACATTTTCGAATCTCCAGCATGGGCCCCCATTCCTACAGAGAAGAGAAAGGTTTTGGAGCCTCAGAGTAAGGCATGCATGTTTGTTGGATACTCTGATGAAGTTAAAGGGTACAAATTGATTGATATCAACACCGAAGTGCTCTTTATCGAAAGGAGTGTAAAGTTTGAAGAAGATGCTTTGCATACACCACCAGATCAACCTGTTACAAAGTTACCCTCACCATTAATTAATGAGTATGTAGATGATACTTCAAATCAGGATTCTGATCTAGATGAGTCTTTGCTTGTCACACTTGTTTGACCACCAGTTGTTGAACGATGAGATCATACTTCCTCATGTATTTTGGAAGATTCTTGACCACTTTTAGCACAAAAATGGTGCAACATGAGTGATCTCTTAGATGATCCTGCCACTATACCTCAGTTTGAGGAAGATCCATAAGCACTCTTAGTTATGGAACAATTCATGCACATGCACACTTATATGATGCATGCATATGATCCATAGACTTATTCAGAAGTAGTTGGGCACCTTGAATGGGAAGTAATTATGGATGAGGAATACAACTCTCTCATTGAGAACTAGACTTGGGATCTGGGTCTGCTACCTTCAAATCGTAAACTTGTGAGGTGCAAGTGGGTTTTCCGGACCAAGAAAGCAGCAGATGCTAGGTTAGTTGATATAAGGCATGGTTGGTGGAAATTTCTTTTTAGTAGGTACATGGTGTTGACTATGATGAGAATTTTGCTCCAGTGGAAAAAATGGATTCCATTCTACTAGCTCTCTCCATTGCAGCAAAAAGGGGATGGTAGGTGCATCATATTGATGTGAATAATGCCTTTCTTCATGGTGATCTCAAGGAGTAACTCTAAATGGAGCATCCATAGGGATACATGAAAAATTCATCTCTAGTATGCAAACTAAAGAAGTCTCTCTATTGCCTTAAGCAAGAGCCTAGAGCGTGGTATGCAAAGATGGATTCCTGTTTGTTATCTCAAAATTTTGTATGCTGCAAATTTGATTCCAATGTTTATTTTTTGAAGAAAATTGAATCCTTGTTGATCATAGTACTCTACGTAGTTTCTCTTTTGATAACAGGTAGTTCAACTTCTTCCATTACTGAGACTAAAACTGCATCGCATAAGTGATTTTCTATGACAGACATGGGCTTGCTAAATTTCTTCCTTGGACTAGAGATCAATTAGAGTGGTTATGGGATTACCATTTCTCAACCAAAGTATTCTAGAGATCTTTTGGCACGATTTCACATGAGTGACTACAAGCTAGCAGCCACACCTTTCTTATCAGGGATAAATATTGAGAATAGCAAAGACACACAATTGGTTGATTTCACATTGTATTGTCAACTTGTGGGAAGTCATCTTTATCTCACTCACTCCCATCTTAATCTCTCATATGTTGTAGGAGCAGTTTCCAGATACATGCAAGAGCCACATGAGTTACACTGAAAAGCTAGAAATCAAATCCTTTGATATGTCGAGGGGATAATCACCTATGGGATTCATTATGGAAAAAAAATTCTTTGGATCTCATTAGGTTCATAGATTTAGATTGGGCCGGTGACAACATTGATCACAAGTCCACCTCTGGTTGTGTACTTAGTTTGGTATCTGACCCAATTTGTTGGTTAAGCAAGAAGCACGATGTCAATGCTTTATCATCCATAGAGTCCAAGTACATAGAAGTAGTTAATGCCACTATTCAGGACATTTGGCTACAACATTTCCTATATGAGCTTGGTATCATTGTCCATCGTCCAACTATCATCTGGTGTGATAATCAAAATACACTAAATTTTTACAGAGATCCAATGTAGGGACAACTGACCAAACATATCAAGATCCATATGCACTTCATTAGAGAACTAATTCATGATGGGATCATCAATCTTGAGTACTATCCCAGTACCGAGAAGACTATCGATATCTTCAACAAGACTTTCACAGAGCAAAAGTTTCAATTTCTGCGAGATCGTCTTAGGGTGAAGAATACGACTCCATAGTAGTTGTCTTTTCTCTACTTTTTGCATTATATTTTGAAGGGGGTTTTTTTTCCCACTGGGATTTCCCTCTTTCCTCTTTCCATGCATTGTATATGGGTACCTAAAATGGATTTGTTGTCGAGACTCATTCATTTTGTAACACACTCACCTAAGTTATGCTTAAGGGGGGGTGTTGGTGTACATGCACCTAGTTAGCCTTATTTAGCTTCAAATCAACTCTAGTTATTGCATGTACACCAACAGCCCCCATTAAGCATAATTTAGGTGAGTGTGATACAAAATGAATGAATCTCGACAAAAAGGCCATTTTAGGTACTGTTGAAGCCTCGAAAATCGTTGCTTCAACATGGGGAAAAACCTGGTACAGACCTTGGTTGGCAGCTCCTCTTTTGTTTGGAGTAGTGGCTCTGACTGGGGATAATGGGACCAGTTTCCCAATCTATTTAATGATTGTGCTAATGGGGTGATATGTGATGTTTTGAAGTAATATCTAAGCTAGAGGTAATCTAATCTAAACTAATAATCACATGCATTTTATCCTATTTTAAACACTATCTAGTAATAACTATGCCTGAGAGTAAATTAATGTATGCGATCTACAATAATGTCTAAAAGAAATTGATAATACAGATCATTCAAATGCGATGAGAAATGAATCCATTTTAACAATAATCGTTTCGTATAAAAAGTTAGTAGAAACAATTTTGAAATATATATCGCATAAGGAATTATTCATGTATTCAACATAAAATATAGATCATCGTCATACATAAGTGCAATAATGACAATCAAGGTTCGAACTTTCATACATAACAATTTGAGAAGAAATCATTGCTTGATACATAAGTAAAAAGGATTACAAGATAAAAGTACCATTTATAATACATCCTACTCATGTGCTTCAGCAATATTGATCTACTTTTAGTCCATTCAACACCATCTAAGAATACAAAAGTGCAATTTCAGTAGAAGATGCTAAATCACATAAAAATAAATCATGTTCCATTAATTTCACCAAAACGTCCTCAAAGGGACACAAGTGCATGTTTTGAAGATTGTCTCTAATAAAATTCTGGACCCCTCTCTAAATGCATGAGAGGGGTTTAAATAATTAAACTATAAAACTAAAAATAGATTATTACAAAAATAGTTGAGGAGGTTAAAACGACCTGCCTCAAACTATGCAAAAATAAAATCAAAATAGAAATGATCATGGTGACTAGTTATCCTGCATTTGATCCTTCAGATCGCAAATGTCCATCATGGGCTTGAGCTGTGTTGGTTGGTCGACTTCAGCTTTCAACTGTCAGCGAATATGACATCGATTAGTGCTAGCATCATTTTCTCCGTAGAAGTGGTTAGGCATCGCAGGGTCATCCATTGGCTGTGAGGTTTTTTCAAATGTCGCCAATATGCTTCCCAGTTTAACCTGTTCATTTTCCTTATTACTTCTTATTTTTCTTCTATTTCCTATTTCCATTGTAGTTCAAGCTATTTCCCATTAGGAGGAAAACTTGGAATAGATTCTGCCAGAAGGTTGGCGCTATGCAAATTTTCATTGACATTTTCTATGACACTGTTTGTTGTTGTTGTTGTGTCTTATGTTGCATTTTCTGCCTCTTTAAGCTGAGAATCCCAGGTCGCAAATAAGATTTCTTTATGCGACTCTTCTATTTTAGGCAAGTTGTCTTTTCTCCTATCTTCTGTATTCTGTCAGGTGATGAAATCAGAGACCTTCTTAAAGATCTCATCATATTCAAGTCTCATCTCCATGACTTGACTTGTCAATTTGTCGCTTGTTTCACAATAAGAGTTCCATTGCGAAATCTTCTGGCACAATAATTCTTTTTGGTGCATCAGCTGGGAGTTAAGACCGAGCGCTTCGGTAATAAACTGATCAATTTTTGCGTCATCTTTGTGTATATTAGTTATTGCCTATATTTTTGCTTCTTTCTCTGCTAAGCTAGTTCGATGTTCTATTTGCATCTGCTCGAATTCCAGTTGTAGCTTATCTAACTGTATCTCTGCCTGCTGGTTAGATCTTGCTTTGCTGTAATCATTGTTCAAGCATAAAATTTTTATCTTCTTTTTCTTTAAGCAAAATTTACACCTCTGTTGCTTTGTCGATGGTCGCTGTAGCGTAGACACCTGCAAACTATGGGAGTCTAGTAAGATTGGTAGACGGGTCGACGGGTGAGTCATTTTAGAGGAAATTCATCGGTTCATTTTCAGGGGTAATATCAGCTGTAGAGTCCAACTTCCTTTTCCTCCTTTATCTTTTAATGATGGCCTTATGTTGTGGGCTATAAAACAAATCTAGAGTGGGAATATCCTCTATTCTTAAAACTATTTCAGAGGTGGGGGTAACAGGGATATATTCTACTTCTTGAGTATTCATAGTCTCCTCTGCTGTAATTTCCTGAGCTGTTTCCTGTTATGGGATTTGCAACTCTGCCGTTTGTTCCTCTGTGTTGAGCCTTAAAATTGTCCCATTCTTCCTCTAAATCGATTACCAAGGGTTTTATTGGCTGTGTGGAGGCGGCATGTATTTCATCTTGCTTGTTGGCTGAAGTTTCTTCAGCTATATTCTATGTAGACTGAGTTGTATCCTTTATTGACTCCCTGCATCTTATTTTTCCATTTTGTGATGAGTTATCTAATTCCCTGGTAGATTTCTCTTGGGATTATGCTCTAGAATCGATTTTAGAATTTTGTTTGAAGTCACCTTCTATACTTACACTGGGAGTAGGCTCCCTTATTGGTTCAATCAATAATTGGTTTCAATCAATAATTGGTCCAATGGAACCTTTGATAACCTCCTTTCTCTATAGCTGTAAAGGTTTTCAAGGTCTTCACGGTCAAAAAGTAATTGTGCCATATGCTTCACCTCTGTGAAGGTGTTTTTCTGCAAAAAGATGTTATCAAAGGAATCTTCCTCATTACTGAATACTTTATTTTTACCATAGTGGTAAAATCTTTGAGAGTTTCGAACGAATCATATTGCCTTCCAGGGAATTTGCATAATTGCAGAGAGAACATATTCTTTGCTTCTTTAAATGCATGCCCTAGGTCGTGTAATGCAAACGCTTGACACTGTAAAGGGAATATAGTCCAAATGGCCTTTTTTCATTCCTTTAATGTCTTGCTCACCCCTCCCTCACTAGCTATTTGATAGGCTATCTCTCTAGCCATCAATTTGTCTGGAACATAGTATGGGAGGACATGGGGGAGGTGATGCTGCCAAATACCCTGATATACATAAATGTCTCCTCTCCAAATCCTCTGGCCACTGGTAGGATATCTACTTGACCTTCTTGGGAAAACTTGGGGCCATCTCGATTATAAAGTCGCTTGTGAATAGGGAGCATAACTCCATGACAAATCTTGAAAAAATGTGGTTGAAAGTTGGATTCCCACATGTCTTTATGGTATATGTGAATGGGGAGTGGATTTTGAACAATCCACTTCCATCCCATGATAGGGAATTTCAAACTGAAACAAATTGCATCCATTATATAGGCGCTCATAAAAGATGGAGGGTAAACCCTCGAAGCAACACTTCTTTTCCTTCTATATTGGATTATTGTTCTTGCTAAATTGTCACACAAAATTTGTGCCCAATTCATTATAGTTGCGTTAATGGTTGCATCTATTAATGACAACCACTCTAGGGATAATTCAGTACTGTCGGGTTTGCCAAATAGTCTACATAGCATGGCCGCTGCAAAACTATGAGGGGGGAAATAGACACAATAGTGTACATACCATTTTTGTCTTTCTTGATTGTGTCCTCATTATTTGTCCAGGTCCGGGTGCAATTTGCTGGGTCCTCGTTCTCTTTGGAAAAATTCTCGACAAACTACGTGTTGTAGATGACTTGTGGCTCTGGTAGGTGGTACATAAGCCGGAGGTTGTTTGGGTAAAAGATCTAATAACATTTTGGTTTCTTGTCTTGAATTCTTTGTCTAATATGTTAGCTTCATCAATAATCCATTTAACCATGTCGGTATAAGGGATTATCTTCGGGTGCGCGGCTATGCAATGCAAAAATGATCATGTTGTCTCAAACATGGAAGTGTCTAAGGAATCACATGTGTCGAATGTAACATTTGTTTCCAGAATCCTTGGTTTCTCTTCCTCCAGTATATTATACATGGCCTCCCATGTGGAGGTTCCTCCCTTTCTGTTTCATGTAGTATCCGTAAACAGAGGAGTCATTTTTGACTTCTCAAAGACGACTGCCTTGCCTTTCTTCACCATTTCTCTAAATGATTGGCTCTGTTGATTTTTCCTGAAAGTGAAGAACAACAACTATCGGGTACACAAAGATGATAATGAATGTAGAATGAAATAATGAAGATAACTTGTAAAGGTGATAAAAGGAGTTTTATTTGAACGCACATAAGAAGATATCATATCATGCTAAAAGGATTTTCACACATAAATGTAGTTATCTCTTACTAAATTCCCATTAATGCTTTGTTATCCCTTAGCTTTAATGCTCATAACTGTCTGCATCGTAAAACATGAAGAAAGCTTCTAGGGTGGCAAGCCGTTGAACTGCAATAATGGTGATTGTGCGATTTGGAAAGCAATATTGCAGATCACAATATCACATTATTCCTTTTCGCTTTTCTTACCTTTGTCGTGTTTCTGCGAGATGCGAGCCGCTCGTTTATCGTTTGAAAGCATAGCCACTTGCTAGGTTTTACGATGCAAAATACCCTTTTTAATGAGTGGCAGACCTAAGACATTTGCTTATGATGTATTTAAGGAGTGGGTCTAGGTCTTGATCGTGTTTCGCAATATCGGTTGGTGGTAAGTTTGCAGTGTTCGTTTGAATGCCCGAAATGTGATGTGATAAAAGTTATATGCCATTGCAATTTCACGTCTCTCATGTTTTGAGATAACCTTTTTAAGGCGATTCCTTTATGAATGGTGACATGCGATGCAGTACTCAACTTTTGAAGAAAAAACTTAAGGACTTAGTTTATGTGAGAAATATGATATTTTCGAGCATAAAGTCCTCTTTCAATCGTTCTTTAGTAGATTTGGTGGGTTAGAGAGATATTTTGATGATGCTTAATCATGCTGTATGTGGGAAGGTAAGAATTTAGTAGTTCTCTAGAAATAAAAGAAATACATGAATGCTAAATTTTGTTTTTGGATGGATTCTTTAAAGGGTCCCCATTTATTAACATAATATTAACTACTATCATTAATAAATGGGGGGTTGTTGAATAGCACAACAATTGGCGATTCACTTGGAAGAACCAGTTATCTCTGAGATTTTTTTGAAATTTCTAAAACTTCCAAAATAAAGATAGTTTTGAAACTAAAACAAATTACATGGAATATAAGGTAAAAAATATTGCTCTTTATCAATAAAACAACATTTACTTGACTATCATTCTTTTGAGTATTCTTTTCTCGTAAGAAAGTCATTTTTCCAACATCAACCATTACTTGGTTTATTAAAGATAAAAGTAAGGAGTCTCTCCTCAGATCAATTTTGGTATACTCAGTCATCATAAGTAAGGCCTTTGCTGCCAGCAGGTGTTCATAGCCTCGACAGGGTTTCCTTTTAACCAACAATGATTCAGTATTCCACTTAATTCAAAATGCAATTTAAAGATAAGCTCGTAATTATACTTATTTCTTTCTTTATTTTCTGAAGTAATTCATTCTTCCTTCAACTCTTCATATTTTATTTCTTAAAGGACAATGGCTTCGTTCGATGACCAAAATTGACAATGCCATTAACTTGATTTGTAACTTAATTGAACAAGCTGGCTCTTGATGAGACCCCTTAATTATACTTATTTCTTTCTTTATTTTCTGAAGTAATTCATTCTTCCTTCAAATCTTCATATTTTATCTCTTAAAGGACAATGGCTTCATTCGATGACCAAAATTGACAATGCCATTAACTTGATTTGTAACTTAATTGAACAAGCTGGCTCTTGATGAGACCCCTTGTCTTTTGATTAATATAATATTAAACCATTACCCTATTTTGATATGTAGTATTGGTAATGTCAGTTAGTTATAATATTATGATCATGGTAAGCCGGATCTTGATGAGACCTCTTATCCTCTAAGTTTAAGTATATTTTAGAATTACAGTCTAAAAATGAAAGTTGATAAAGTGGGGAGAATCATTGGCTCCTTAAGAGCTTTTGGATGACAATTGTAGAGTTTTAAAGATGCTTTTCTACAGAGGGACTTTGTTTTGTTATTGATACCTTTCTTGACTGATGTAGAGGAATTTTTTTTCTTAAAGCTAAGTTTCATAAAAAATCAGATAATTTAGGCAGAAAAAAAATAATTTAAGAGCGATAGAACTTAACTATATATTTCATATGTGAAGATTACTTCCATAATAATCTTTACTTACACAAGCGAAAAGTCAAAAATAAAAAGAGACTATCCTTTGTAAAACCAATAGTAAATTCTCCTCGACTCGTAAATTTAACTAAAGGAAATAATATACAATGAACAGAAGAGATCATCTTCTATGGAAAGTATTTCTTTAGAACTTGCCCATTAACAAGTAGAGATTCTCTCTTACCTGATAAATCTTGCAACATAAAAGTTGATGGGCATATCTGTTCCATAACTGAAATGGGGCAAGGCACATTTGTTGGAACTTGGTATGCTTACCTTTCTCTTCGTGGGCTTTATCCCATTTGAATATTAGGTCTCCAAGTTGAAAAGATTTTGAAGTTACAGAATTTGAATCAAAGGAGGCTTTGACTAACTGCTGATTATGTAAATGTGTGGTTCTGGCCTTTTCTCTTTCCTCTTCGAGTTTAAGGATTTGTAACTGTCTAACTTGCATGGATGAGGAAGGAGTTTCTTCAATGAATTGAACTAAGGCTAAGGAGGGAATAACTACGTTTTTTGGCAAGACTGCTTCTTTCCCATAGAACAAATTAAAGGGAGAAGTGCCAATGGAGGCTTTCTAAGTTATTCGATCTACCCATAGATAAAACACTAAAGACTTATGCCAATTCTTTTGATTTCGGTCAACAATTCATTTAATAATTTTGATGAGATTTTCTTTTGTGGATTCAGCTAACCCATTTCCCTGCGGATAATAATTAGTAGAATACTTAAGCTTAAAACACCTTTTAAGAGAAAACTCTATCATATCATTATCTGAAAAGTAAGATGCATTATCAAACATCAAGGTAGATGGTAGGCCAAACCTATAAATTGAACTATAAATTCAATAATGTTTTCTGAATTGAATACCTTGAGTGGAATTACTTCTACCCATTTGGTGAAATAATTAGTGGTTGTAAGGATATATCTATGTTGTTTAGAAGAATGAGGAACGATCTCACCTATTATGTCCAATCCCCATTCTTCAAATGGTTGGTCAATGTTGACTGGTTGTAATGGTAACATGAGTTTCCTCTATCTTCCACCAGCTGTTTGACAAATTTTACATTTCCTTACATAACGGTGTGCATCTTTGAATAGTGTTGGCCAGTAATATCAGACATGTAGGATTTTATGCGCTGTAATATCCCCTCCGAAGTGACCACCAGCTGGTCCATCATGAAGTTCTACAACACCTTCTCTACCTCAGATTTTTCAAGACGTCTAAGTAAAACAAAATCATAATTTATTCTAAACATCACATCAGTGAAAATTTGATGTTTCCTAGCTTTTAATCTCAAGGCTCTTTTCTTTGTGTAATTAGTTGGGTTGGGGCATATCCATTTATCAAGTAAAATATGATATCATTATATCTCGATTTAGTGGCGTTAAGGCTTACCTCATATATTTGTACATCATCACCTGAATGCTGCAACTTTGATAGATTCGATGCTCCCACCAACATCTTGCAAAAACCTTAACCTTTTACAATTTTCGCTAGTTTGATTTCAAAGTCATATTCTTGCAGAGCTATCACCCAATTCGCTCTCTTTTCACCTACATCCCTCTGTACTAAAAAATTTCTCACTACTGAGAATGGTACTATTACTTTGATGTGGGTTTTGAGGAGAAAAGGCTTGAAGTGTTTTATTGATTTGAAAATAGAAAAACCTTGTTTTTTAACATCTGAGTAGTTCAATTCAACTCCTTGCAAATTGGAGCTAAAGAAAGAGATTGAGGCTTCTTCTTTCTCTTTATTTACTTTTGTCAATATGGTTGCATATGATTTCTCAAAAGCGAAGGTGTATAAAATGAAATGATTCGAAAAATTCGGCGTTGCTAAATATGGGGCATTTATGATTGCTTGTTTTATCAAGCTAAAAGCTTCATGTTTCGAATGCCCCCATTTAAATAGATAATTTTTATTTATCATGGATTGAAGAGGTAAAACAATTCTTGAGAAGTCAGGGACACATATTTTAACAAAATTTATTTGACCTAGGAAAGATTGCATTGATTTTTTGCTATGCGGTAAAGGTACTTTAGAAATTTCTCTAATTCTGTCAGGGTCAATATGAATTCCTGCTTTGGACACAATGAATCCAAGGAGCTTTCCTTCACTTAATGCAAAAAAATACTTCTTGGGGTTAAGAGAAATTCCATACCTTTGGCAATGTTCAAAGATTTGCTTTAAATCCCTTAGATGATTACTGTGTCTTTTGGAGTATACCGTTATATCATCTAAGTAGATTACTACTGATTCGTTTACTAAACCTTTGAAGGATATATCCATAGCTCTCTGGAAAGTGGCACCGACATTGATCAGTCCAAATGACATCTTATGATAAGCATAAGTACCCCATTTTGTTCTGAATGTAATTTTCGTTGGTCATCTCGATGTACTAAGATATGATTATAACCTAAGGATCCATCCAGGAAAGACATTAGTTCTAAGCCTACTACTGATTGCAAAATCTGTTCCATAGGGGGTAATGGGAAATTGTCTTTTTAGAAAGCTTTATTGAGGTTGCAGAACTCTATACATATCCTTATATCGTCATTCTTTTTACTGACTGGGACAAGATTGGAAACCCATCGGGAATGTCTGACAAGAAAAATAATTTATAAGAAATATTTCGGCGTAAATCACATGCAGAAATATTTCGGCGTAATATTTTGGCTTTCAGCAGTTTATTCAATTCAGATTTAATTTGACTTTCTAAATTAGGATGGATCTTCCTCAATTTCTGTTGAATAGGTCTTTGATCAGACGTCATGGGAATAGTGTGTTGAATAATAGAGGTGTCGTATGTCTTAAGATCTTCATAGTTCCATGTGAAGACATTCTTGTATCTTTTGAACAAACCTATAAAGGCTGTTTTTTTGTCTGACGAAGCCTGAGACCTAAATTAATTGTAGAATTGAGGCTTCTGTGATTCATCATAGTTGTGAGAAGAGCTTCGGCGTAAATCACATGAAAAAGACCTTTGTCGACGCGTTTTGAACCAACTAGTGTGGTTCATCGTCAGGACAAGCTGAAGAAACAGATCTGGCCTAGCAGGTTAAATAGACTGAGGAGAGACTCCAACGGCTACATAACAGCTATATTTGACTCTAGGACCTAGGTCATAATTATATTAATAAATTTAATCTTATTATTATTTTTATAATATTAAGATAATAATATAATATTTTATTTCTAGAGATAAGATAAATTAGGTATGATTAATAAATGAGCGAATATTATCAAAAGAAATTCACTTGTTTAAATAATATTAATGGTTATTTTAAAAATTACTTATTAAATTATTGTTGTTTGAATGACTTCTTTTGAAAGACTAATTTAAGTTATA
>APFE031691456.1:47915-86965 GCA_000404065.3 Pinus taeda | reverse complement strand
TGCACAAAACCATAGGTGGGTCCGCCTAACCTAACATAGGGTCCAAAACCAAAATTTTCCGGGGCGCTGCCCCAGACCCCATAAAGTGGGGTTACGGGTGCCCTTCAAACCCCCTGTTAACTACGTGAAAATAATATAACACAACCCAACATTCTCCCACTTGTTGTTTTCTTTCCATAGGGGGCCACAAGAGAGCTTAGTCATTTTCCTAGCCCCAAAATGCCCATTGTCTCTCTACACCAAGAGAACTTCTTAGAGCTCACGGATTTTGTCAATGCATCTACAGTATTCTTCAAAGTTTCCACCTTTACTAGCAACACCTTTTTGTCTTTTATCATATTCCTCACAAAGTGATACTGAACATCAATGTGCTTTGTCTTTGAATGATATGCAGGGTTCTTTGCCAAGAAAAATGCACTTTGGCTGTCACAGTCTATCCTTATAACTTCCTATAATAACCCCATACTTGAACATAATCTCTACAACCAAACTGCTTCCTTGCTTGCATGAGTGGCTGCCATGTATTCTGCTCTGTAGTTGATAGTGCCACTACAGATTATTTCTTACTCATCCAACTGACTGCACCTCCAATTAGGTTAAACACATACCCACTTGTAGATATTCTCTGATCTAGATCTCCAGCCCAGTCTGCATCAACAAAGCCACAAATATCCAACACTTTGTCCAGTCCTTGTCTTCCTTGGTAGCACAGACCATAATCACTAGTGCCACGTAAATGCCTGAAAACTCGCTTCACTGCCATCCAATGCTCCTTTCCTGGTTTTGACATAAACCTGCTCAATACTCCCATGGCATGTGCAATGTCTGGTCTAGTACAGACCATTGCATACATCAGGCTACCGACTGCACTTGCATATGGAACACAGGACATGTCCTCTTCCTCTTCTTGTGCCTTGGGACATTGTTCAGCAAATAACCTCACACCTACAGGAATAGGAACCTTCACCGGTTTACTATCCTACATATTAAACCTCTGCAGTATTGTCTCGGCATACTTCCTCTGGTTTAACCAGAGCTTCCTCTTTGCCCGATCTCTCTTAATTTCCATGCCCAACATATAGTTTGCAACACCAAGATCTTGCATGTCGAATTTGGAGAACAATTGGGTCTTCAAATCCTGGATAATTTATTTGTCATTTCCAACTAGAAACATATCATCCACATACAAGACCAAATAAATAACATGGTCACTAATTAATTTAAAATACACACAGTGATCTGCTTTGCTTCTAGTGAAGCCAAGTCCCCGTATAAATGTATCAAATTTCTGATACCACATCCTTGGTGACTGTTTTAACCCATACAGAGACTTCTTTAACTTTGCATACCAGTTCTTTCTTACCCTTTGTTGTAAAGCCTTCAGGTTGCTTCATGTAGATTTCCTCTTCCAGATCCTTGTGAAGAAATGTTGTCTTCACATCCATCTGTTCTACCTCAAAATCAAAAGCAACAGTAACAGATAAAGTAATCTAATAGAAGTTACCTTGGAAACACGAGTAAAAATATCACCAAAATCAATTCCCGGCACTTGGGAATAACCTTTTGGTACCAACCGAGCTTTGTATTTCTCCACTTTTCCTTCTGCATTTGTCTTCTTTTTGAACACCCATTTGCTGCCAATGGGTTTCCTTCCAACCAGCAACTCCACCAGATCCCAAGCCTCATTTTTGTGCAAAGATGCCATTTCATCAACCATGTTCTCTTTCCAGATTTTTCCATCCTCTGAATTTACTGCTTCCTTCACAGTTCTGGGATCATCATCAGTAATAGATAAAGAAAAATTTGAACAGAAAGCAGATGGACTATATCGTTCAGGTTGCCTTCTTTCTCGAACTGATCTTCTCATAGCCGGAGTTTGTGGCTCTTCATTTCTTGATTCCTCCTCTATTGTAGAGTCTGATTCTTCCTCCTTTAGCTCAAACTCTATCTTCTCAGGTTCCTTTCATTGGACTTCATGTTTAATAACATCTTTCACCTCTTTGAACACCACGTCTCAACTGTACACAACCTTCTGTGTGACTGGGTTCCAAAGCTTATAACCCTTTAAAGCATCCTTATACCCAATAAAGATGCACTTTTCAGATTTACTATCCAACTTGGTTCATTTCTCCTTTGGAACATGTACATATGCATCATATCCAAATACCCTCAGATGTGAAAGAGAGGGTTTCTTACCAGTCTACTCTTGTGGGACACCCTATATAGGGGAAACATGGCGCTCCATCCAGCAGAGAATTTGCGAACATGCAGTGGACCTGAAGCATGGAAGAACAAAGTCCTCAGCTCTAGCAGAGCATGTGGACAAGACTAAACATCATGTCTGCATAGAGGAGGCCAAAGTCATTGCCAGGGTAGATCGGTTCCATCATCGCAAGTTAAGGGAAGCTATTGAAATTGAGTGAAGACCCATCAATCTCAACAAAGATGATGGGTGGAAGGTCAGTAGAAGTTGGATCCCTGCCCTGTCATCTTAGGGTTTCTTCATTCCCCCCCCCGCCCCTCTGCTCATCCTGGGTGATTTCTTTGAGTGTAGTCCTTTCGAGTATATAAATATATATCGTTGACAGTGTTGTGTTCTTCCCTATATATTGGGTTCCTCCAGTATCTATTTATGATTATTTTCATTAATATATATATAATTTTAGGTATTAATCTAATTTTTTATGTAGATTTTATCACTGATAAAGGTCCTTTTCCTGTTTTAGTAGTTTATTATTTAATTCATTAGGTTATTATTAGTATATCTAAATTACGATGTATTCTTGGGTCTAGTCTTATTTTTATTTTTTGCTACCATTTAGTCTCTTATTTTCAGCTATGAAAAAACCATGGGCATAATGGATAACTTAATAATATATTATATAACAATAGATATTATATCTAGAAATAAATTAATTTATTTCCTTTTTTACTAGTCAAACTAACCCTTAAGATCAATTTTATATACCATCAATAAAATAAAACATATTTATTTAGGTAATAACTTAATAAGAATATATAATTATTTATATAACTTAAATTATTCATTCTGAAGAAGTCATTCAAACATTAATAATTTAATAGTAAAATAACCATTAATATTATGTTATTTAAACAAATAAATTTATTTTGATAATATTAGCCTCATTTATCTATCATACCTAATTTCTCCTATCTCTAGAAATATAATATTATACTATTATCTTAATATTATAATAATAATAATAAGATTAGATTTATTAATATATATAACTTAAATTATTCATTCAAACAATAATAATTTAATAGTAATATTAAATTTATTAATTTATATAACTTAAATTAGTCTTTCAAAAGAAGTCATTCAAACAACAATAATTTAATAAGTAATTTTTAAAATAACCATTAATATTATTTAAACAAGTGAATTTCTTTTGATAATATTCGCTCATTTATTAATCATACCTAATTTATCTTATCTCTAGAAATAAAATATTATATTATTATCTTAATATTATAAAAATAATAATAAGATTAAATTTATTAATATAATTATGACCTAGGTCCTAGAGTCAAATATAGCTGTTATGTAGCCGTTGGAGTCTCTGCTCAGTCTATTTAACTTGCTAGGCCATATCTGTTTCTTCAGCTTGTCCTGACGATGAACCACACTAGTTGGTTCGAAACGCGTCGACAAAGGTCTTTTTCATATGATTTACGCCGAAGCTCTTCTCACGACCTGAATTAATATTTTGAGGTTTCAGGTTAGTCCCAAGATTGATCAATTCAAACCTGAGAGTTGAACTCTAAAGTTTTGAATTGGTAGATTGTTTAAATCTATCTTTGAAGTCATATAAATCTTCCAACTTTACTACAGATTTTGGTATAACATTAATGCCTATTTCTTTTTAGGTTTGTTATCATGCTGGTCTTCGTCAACTATTTGATCATTGTAAGAGCCTTCTGAGGTCAGGAAGCTTATGATATCTGGATCATTGTTAAAGACTCTCCAATTGGTGATATTATCAGGAATAGAAGTCCTAAAAATTAATTCAATGGAAAATTGATTTGGGCTATAATCCTTTGGTGAGATAAGCTTGGAAGCGACATTGGCTAGAAGACTGACATTAGCATTCAGGAGTCTTGGAATAGGGGAAATATTAAACGTTGTAAAGTGAAAAGTCAGGTCTTTGACTAATGACTGATAATGCTTCAAATGTCTTGAGAAACAATGTATAGTATTTCTCACCTGTTTTATGACAATCTCTAAATCTTCGAATACTTGGAGGTATTTAAAGTTAAGGCCAATTGCCTTATACAAACCTTGAACTAGTGCTTCATATTCAGCGGTATTATTTGTGCAATCAAATTCAAGTCTGCATGCTAACATAGTCTTTTCCCATTCTGGGCTGACTAAGATGCAACCTGCTCCTACTCCATCATTGGATTTAGATCCATCAAAAAGTAATTTCCAAAATAAAGATCTAACTACAGGTTTATCTACCAAATTTATACATTTAGAAGTGTCCATTTTGGAATAATTTTCGACTTGAGATACAACACAGTTTTCTAAGAAAGGTGAAGTGCGAGAATTGAAATTCCCTAGAAATAATTCTACAGAATAGTTTACGACGATATTATTGCTATACGCGACTGGTTCATTTTCTCCTTCTAGTTCTGTTACTATGTACTTTTGATGTTTCTTGCGATTAACCCTTATTTCATTTGGCTTGCCATTATAGGGAAGCCACATGTGAGACCAGTGAGTTGAAAAATAACCATGGATTTTTTCTGACTAGTCTCTACTAAGGATTAAGCCATAGAACTCAGGAATATCAGCTACAAGTATGTCAATGCCTTGGAAAACTTTGGGGTTTGATAAAAGTCTGATAGTTACTTGGTTAAGTTCCCCAACTACTTAGACTTGAGATTGATCTAACTGTACTATTCATACAACAGATTCCTAAGGCTAAACATTCAACTTTGCATAAACTGTTATAGGCAAGATGTTAGATGAAGCCCCACAATCGACTAAACAGTTGTGTAAGTTCTTATTAAAGACTTCAAAAGTAAGGATAAATGGTGGAGTATGGGATTTTGACCTTCCCCCTATTAGAGCGATGTCGGTTGAGTCAATCTTATTCAAATAAGTGATAGGGAGCCTTCCCATTTCTTGAGTAGCCTGTGAGATCACGACGGCAGGAAGCGAGGTAGTAGGTACTACTTTGAGTTCTTTAAGAAGTAACTTCTGTTGATGCTTCAATTTACTAAGCTCATGAAAGGTGATATTCACCCTAGTTTTCTTCATATCATCAATAATATATTATTCCATTTCATCATAAACTAGCAAAGTTTTAGATGAAGGTGAAAGATCTAATTCAGTGGGCGTAGTTTGTGTCAATTTTGGTGCAAATTTCTTACCTATCATTTTGTCCCTAGGAGGTGGCATTGAAGCCTTCTGTTTTGAATTTGTTTGTGATAATTCAACAGGTTTTTTACTTCAGGTAGAGACAGGTAATGCTTCTTGAGTTTCCTCATTAGGAAGGATAAAGTCCCACATTTCTTGTAATTCTGCCACTTCTTCATCATCTGTTTGTTCTTCATTTGTTGAAACTTCATCCTCCTCTCCATCTGATTCAACATTTGATATAACATTTGGAGGTTTAGGATTAGTACGGGAATTCATTTTAAATGGTCTAAAGGGTTTCTTAGAGGAAGTCTCTGCTACCTCTTTTTTAATATCAACCATTTCGTTAGACATGGTCTTGAGGACTTTTTGTAACCCTTCAAGATCAAAAGGATCTTTTTGTGGTTTCTTCTTAGAGTCGTCCCTAAAGGTTACTTTCTTACATTTTCATTCTTCTAATGCGTTTTTCTTTTCCATGACTAGAATGCGTTTTTCCACAGCTATTGCCTCTTTCATATTTTTGGCTAAAGTTGGTTTGGTAGCTCTATCCACGAAGATAGTCGTGTTTGATGGTAGAGAAGAAATATACCACTCATTTTGGACTTCCTCGCTAGGCTTAGATTCTGTTGGTATTGTATTCAATAATTTATTGAAGTGAGAGTTGAAGTCCTTAATGGGCTCTTTTAGTTCAGCTTTCAAATTGGAGAGCATTGATTAGGGTAGCTATAGATCTATCACCTCCAAATTTAGTCAAAAATTGCTCTTGGAAAGCATGCCAACTATTAATAGAACCTGATGGTAACGAAAAGTACCATGATCCCACTACTCCCTATAAAGTATATGGGAATAATCTTACAACTGCATCTTCTTCCACTACTTCATTCAAGTTAATGGATAACATGAAATTGTTTATATGTTCCTCAGCTAATAGGCCATTATGAGGATTGAATTTGGGCAACCATTTCTCTGGATGTGCTGGAAATTGATGTAAAGGCCAAACCATCCCAATAGCTCCTGGGTTTGTCCATGGCCTTGGAGGATTCTATGTCATTGCTGGTGTGTGAGTAGGGGAGGATGTAGCAGTGGTTGAAGGTGATTGGGTAGAGGAAGATAAAGCTCCTCTACCTGTGTGAATCAAGATCTAGAGTGGCGAGGCAGATGATTGATCAAATGATGGTATAGATGGAATGAATGAAGATGATGATAGAACCTCACTGTGAGATTCAGATGGTGTTTTCTTAGATTTCTTACGGCTTGGCAGAGGAAATTCGAATAAAGGAATTCTGAACTTTTCACTCTATGTTGTAGTTAACAATTGAGATGGGGTGAACTGAGAGGTAACACTATCTTGGGATAACTTAGATTCTTCTTGAGATTTCAAAATCCCCTATAATTTATGAATCAAAGATTGAACTTCAGGGGCTTCAGTGGAAGAAGAAGGATCTAGCTTGTTTGGGATTTCAAGAATAGGTTGTACAATTTTCTGTGCGAGGTAACACTATCTTGGGATAACTCAGATTCTTCTTGAGATTGCAAAATCCCCTATAATTTATGAATCAAAGATTGAACTTCAAGGGCTTCAGTGGAAGAAGAAGGATCTAGCTTGTTTGGGATTTCAGGAATATGTTGTACAATTTTCTGTGCAACGTCTTGCTTAGGATTAGGGGATTTGGAAGACTTTTGAGAAGTTGGAGGTGATGGTGAGAGAGTTTTATTGTTAGGATGGCCTGTTTATTTGGATTTACTTCCCATTCATATTCAGGCCCTCCTTCTAGTGCCAAAATATTGAAGCCTCAAAAATCATTGCTTCAACATGGGGGAAAATCACATGGTTCGAACCTTGGTTGGCAGCTCCTTTTCTGTTTGGAGTAGTGGTTTCGACTGGGGATAATAGGACCAATTTCCCAAACTATTTAATGATTGTGCTAATGGGGTGATATGTGATGTTTTGAAGTAATATTTAAGCTAGAGGTAATCTAATCTAAACTAATAATCACATGCATTTTATCCTAATTTAAACGCTATCTAAATTGATGTATGTGATCTACAATAATGTCTAAAAGCAATTGATAATAAAGATCATTCAATTGCAATGAGAAATGAATCCATTTTAAGAATAATCGTTTTCTATAAAAAGTTAGCTGAAATGTTTGTGAAAGATATATCGCATAAGGAACTATTTATGTATTCAACATAAAATATAGATCATCATCATACTAGAGTGCAATAATGGCAATCAAGATTCGAACTTTCATACATAACAATTTGAGTAGAAATCATTTCTTGATACATAAGTAAACAGGATTACGAGATAAAAGTACCATTTACAATACATCCTACTCATGTGCTTCAACAATATTGATCTACTTTCAGTCCATTCAACACCATCTAAGAATACAAAAGTGAAATTTCAGTAGAAGATGCTAAATCAGATAAACATAAATCATGTTCCATTAATTTCACTAGAACTCCCTCAAAGGGACAGAAGTGCATGTTTTGAAGATTGTTTTTGATAAAATTATAGACCCCTTTCTAAATGCATGAAAGGGGTTTAAATACTTAAACTATAAAACTAAAAATAGATTATTACAAAAATAGCTGAGGAGGTTTAAATGAACTGCCTCAAATTATTCAAAAATAAAATCAAAATAGAAATTATCATGGTAACTAGTTATTGTTGGCATTATGGCATAGGTTTGATGCTATGGCTCTGGTGTTGTCCTTGATGACAACTCACCTTGGTGACATAAGAAAAAGACATATATGCAGGTTCATCTAGACGAAGACGCGTATACATGCGGGTTATAAGTTACAAAAGCGCGTATATGTTGGGGAACTTACTCTTGGTCCATGGTAGTTAGTCCTTGGTATTTGAATCTATGGTTTTGGACCATGGCATCTCATCAGATGTGTTGATCCCAAGTTTTGGGTTCATGGTATTGAAATATTATGGTTTTGGACCGTGGTATTGAGGAAGGCCTAAGACTATAAAAGAGGAAGGAGATTATGTGGCAAATGATTATCTGAATTATTATTGAATATCTGATAAAGCGGTAGATCTGGAATACTGGTAATTGGGTGATGGTGCAGATCTGGATCTGATTGAAGGAGGAACCTTAGCGCAAAGAGAAGGATAAGTTCCATTGATGGGTCATAATCTTTAAGCTTTAATGATAATATCTTTGTATGATTTTGATCTGTTATATGTGGTCCTTGCTTGATCTATAACATTGATAATCTGGGTTAATTAGCGTTCTAAATATCTGAAAGAGCGAATTATCTTTTATAGATCTGTACGCAGGTTCAGTGAAGCTAAGGCGTGTATACATGCTGGTTCAGTGAATGAAAACGACGTATACGCAGGTTGTTCCAAACACAGAAGCGTATGCCCGCATGTTGTAGGTTATTGAAATAGCGTATATACTTTAAGTTGTGATCTAGCTGCTTCTGTTTATTGTTGCTGTGTTCTGGGTTCAGATTTTGGTGTGTGGTTTCTAGTACTGTGTTTTGGGTACAACTGCTAGAAAAATTACTACTTGATTCAGATCTAATTGGTGGAAAGGAGATTGGTTGACGGAGAAATTCTTGATGATTGATTGATGTTCATGGATCTAGTCTGAAAATTTATGAAACATGGTCCCTGGAAGAAAGAGAAGGTTGTAGCCTTTTGTAGGCCAGCACCTAACATCTAGTATCTTGGCTAGTGCAAGAGCTAAAGGGGGTTGTAGTACCTTCACAGAAGCTGGGAGAAGAGAGAGGGGAGAGCTCTCTGCAGTCGCAGCTGCGTACTGGGTAAAGACACAGCACAGTACATTGTAAAAAAGAAGTTTCCTATTTAAAAGAAAAGATAGAACGAAAAGCACAGGTGGTTTCACCCACATTGGGTTTCCACCTATAATCTGTGTTCTTGTGTGTGATTGTCTTTCTGCTCTGTTTTACTGTCTCTGGCTACTGGTTATTTGATTCTGCAACACAGATTAACAATCATCATCAGAAAGATAAAGTAAATTAAAAGTTTGCTTTGTATACGCGGGTTTCCTTCTGCATAGTTGCATATACACGCAGGTTTAACTAACTGAAGTAGCGTATATCATTTGTTTTTGAAAAAGAATATTTGACTTAATAATACTGATTCACTCCCCCCTCTCAATATTATTTCCAACAGTTATCCTGCATTTGATCCTTCAAATCGCAAATGTCCATCATGGGCTTGAGTTGTGTTGGGTGGCTGACTTCAGCTTTCAACTGTCCAGCGAATACGACATCGATTAGTGCTGGCGCCATTTTCTCCATAGAGGTGGATAGGCATCACAGGGTCATCCATTGGCTGTGAGGTTTTACCAAATGTCGCCAATATGCTTCCCAGTTTAACCTAGTCATTTTCCTTATTACTTCTTCTTTTTATTCTATTGCCTGTTTCCACTGTAGTTCAAGTTGCTTCACATTAGGAAGAAAACTTGGAATGGATTCTGCCACAAGGTTGGCGCTATGTAAATTTTCATTGACATTATCTAGGACACTGTTTGTTGCTATTGACGCGTCTGCTGTTGCCTTTTTCTGCCTCTTTAAACTGAGAATCCCAATTCGCAAATAAAATTTCTTTATGCGACTCTTCTAGTTTAGGTAAGTCAGCTTTTCTCCCATCTTCTGTATTCTGCCAGGTGATGAAGTCAGAGACCTTCTTAAAAATCTCATGATATTCAAGTCTCATCTCCATGACTTGACTTGTCAATTTGTCATTTGTTTTGCAATAAGAGTTCCATTGTGAAATCTTATGGCACGATAATTCTTTTTGGTGCATTAGCTAGGAGTTAAGAGTGAGCGCTTTGGTAATAAGCTGATCAATTTTTGGATCATCTTTGTGTAGATCAGTTTTTGCCTGTATTTGTGCTTCTTTCTTTGTTAATTTGGTTCGATGTTCTATTTGCATCTGCTCGAATTCCCGTTGTAGCTTAGTTAACTGTATCTCTACCTACTGGTCAGATCCTGCTTTTCTGTAATCGTTGTTCAAGAGACAAAATTTTATCTTCTTTTTCTTTAAGAAACATTTGCACCTCTATTTATTTGTCGATGGCCATTATAGCATAGGCACCTACAAACTGTGAGAGTATAGTAAGATTGGTGGATGGGTCGACAGGTGAGTCTTTCCAGAGGACATCCATCGGTTCATTTTCAAGGATAATAATAGCTGTAGAGTCCAACTTCCTTTTGTTCCTTTGTCTTTTAACGATGACCTTATGTTATGGGCTATCAAACACATCTATAGGGGGAATCTCCTATATTCTCCAAACTATTTCAGAGATGGGGGTAACAGGGATGTGTTCTACCTCTTGAGTATTCACAGTCTCCTCTGTTGTAATTTCCTGAGTTGTTTCCTGTTGTGGGGTTTGCAACTCTGGTGTTTGTTCCTCTGTGTTGAGCCTTTTATTAAAATTGTCCCATTCTTCCTCTAAATCGATTACCAGGGGTTTTATTTGCTGTGTGGAGGCAACATGGATGTTAGCCTTCTTGCTGGTTGAAGTTTCTTCAGCTATCTTTTATGTAGACTAGGTTGTATCCTTTATCGACTCCTTGATTTTGCTCTTTCCATTTTGTGATGAATTCTCTAGTTCCCTGGTAGATTTCTCCTGGGATTCTTCTCAAGAATCGTTTTTAGAATTTTCTTTGGAGTCACCTTCTATACTTATGCTAGGAGTAGGCTCCATTATTGGTTCAATCAATAATTGGTCCAATGGGACCTTTGATAACCTCCTTTCTCTATAGTTGTAAAAGTTTTCAAGGTCTTCATGGTCAAAAAATAATTGTGCCATATGCTTCACCTCTGTGAAGGTGTTTTTCTACAAAAAGATGCCATCAAAGGCATCTTCCTCATTAATGAATACTTTTATTTTTACCATAGTGGTAAAATCTTTGACATTGTTGAACGGGTCATATTGCCTTCCAGGGAATTTGGGTAATTGCAGAGATAACATAATCTCTGCTTCTTTAAATGCATGCCCTAGGTCGTGTAATGCAAATGCTCGACACTGTAAAGGGAATGTAGGCCATATGGCCTTTTTTTATTCCTTTAATGTCTTTCGCATCCCTCCCTCACTAGCTGTTTGATACGCTATCTTTCTAGCCATCAATTTTTCTGGAACATAGTATGGGAGGACATGGGGGGAGGTGATGCTACCAAATACCCTGATAAACATAAATGTCTTCTCCCCAAACCATCTGGCCATTGGGAGGATATCTACTTCAGCTTCTTGGGAGAACCTGGGGGCATCTCAGTTATAAAGCCGCTTATGAATAGGGAGCATAACTCCATGACAAATCTTGAAAAAATGTGGTTGAAAGTTGGATTCCCACATGTCTTTATAGTATATATGAATGGGGAGTGGATTTTGAACAGTCCACATCCATCCCATGATAGGGAATTTCGAGCTGAAACAAATTGCATCCATTATATAGGTGCTAATAAAAAATAGAGGGTAAACGCTCGAAGCACCACTTCTTTTCCTTCTATACTCGATTATTGGTCTTGCTAAACTGTCAAAAAACAATTTGTGCCCAATTCATTATAGTTGTGTTAATAGCTGCATCTATTAATGGAAACCACTCTAGTGATAATTTAGTACTGTCGGGTTTGCCAAATAGTCTACATAGCATGGCCTCTGCAAAACTATGAGGGGGACAAATAGATGCAGTAGTGTACATATCATTTTTGTCTTTCTTGATTTTTTTCCTCATTATTTGTCTAGGTCTAGGTGCAATCTATTGGGTCCTCGTTCTCTTTGTCAAACTTCTTGACAAACTGCCTATTGTAGATGACTTGTGGCTCTAGTAGGTGGTACATAAGCTGCAGGTAGTTTGGGGTAAAATATCGAATAACCTCTTGGATTCTTGTCTTGAATTCTCTGTCTGAGATGTCAGCTTCATCAATAATCCATTTAACCATGTCGGTATAAGGGATTATATTTAGGCGCGCAGCTATGCGATGCAAAAATGAGCATGCTGTCTCAAACATGGAAGCATCTGAGGAATCATGTTCGTCGACTGTAACATTTGTTTCCAGAATCCTTGGTTGCTCTTCCTCCAGTATATTATACATGGCCTCCCATGTGGAGGTTCCTCCCTCTCTCTTTCATGTAGTATCCGTAAACACATGAGTCATTTCTAATTTCTCAAAGACGACCACCTTGCCTTTCTTCACCATTGCTCTAAACGACTGGCTCTGTGGATTTTTCCTGAAAGTGAAGAACGACAACTATTGGATACACAAAGATGATAATGGATGTAGAATGAAATAATGCAGATAACTTGTAAAGGTGATAAAAGGAGTTTTATTTGAACGCACATAAGAAGATATCATATCATGCTAAATGGCTTTTCACACGTAAATGGAGTTATCTTTTACTAAATTCCCACTAATGCTTCGTTACTCCTTAGCTTTAATGTTCATAACTATCTGCATCGTAAAACGGGAATAAAGCTTCTAGGGTGGCTGCAGATCACAATATCGCATTATTCCTTTTTGATTTTCTTACCCTCTGCCATATTTCTACGAGATGCGAGCCACTCGTTTATCCTTTGAAAACGTAGCCACTTTCTAGGTTTTACGATGTAAAAGACTCTTTTTAATGAGTGGTGGACCTAAAACATTTGCTTATGATATATTTGAGTGGGTCTAGGTGTTGATCGCGTTTTGCAAGATCAGCTGGTGGTAAGTTCGCGGTGTTCGTTTGAATGTTCGAAATGCTATGTGATAAAGTTTATATGCCATCATAATTTCACGTCTCGCATGTTTCGAGATAACCTTTTTAAGGTGGGTCCTTTATGAATGGTGACATGCGATGTGAGATTCAACTTTTGTAGAAAAAGCTTAAGGACTTAGTTTATGTGAGAAATATGATATTTTCGAGCATAGAGTCCTCTTTCAATCATTCTTTACTAGATTTGGTGGGTTAGAGAGGTATTTTGATGATGCTTAATCATGTTGTATGTAGGAAGGTAAGCATTTATTCGTTCTCTAGAAAAAGGGGGGGTTTGATTGATATCTTGCTTTATTCCAAAAATAAAAGAAATGCCTAAATGCTAAGTTTTGTTTTTGGATAGATTTTTTAAAGGGTCCCCATTTATTAACGTAATATTAATTACTATCATTAATAAATCGGGGGTTGTTGAATAGCACAACAGGTACCCATATAAAATGCATGAAACGAGGAATGAGGGAAAACATAGTCAGAAGAAAATCGCCACTCAAAATATATTGCTTAGTTAACTCGAGTGCTTATATGTGGTGTGCACTTGGCTTTAGTTAGTTAACTTGAGTACTTGCATGTGGTGTGTACTTGAATTTAGTTAGTTAACTTGAGTACTTGCATGTGGTGTGTACTTGAATTTAGTTAGTTAACTCAAGTGCTTGCATGTGGTGCATGTGCACATTAACATAACGTAAAAAAAACTTAGCTTCAGTTAGCTTTAATTATCCATAGTTATTGCTTGTATAACTAATCTTAACTTAGTTGATTTATGTATTGATTCTCAAACGAATATTAAGTAATCAAATTCATTCTCGATTCCAATTTTTCGTTTTCAATTCCTTGCAAGTTTGTGCAACTATTGTTCAGCTAGATCCATATTTGTGCTCTAATAATTTTACAAAATTACAGGTAGCTATAAATGTTAGGGGTTTTATTTATTTAAATAGACATTAAGCAACATCATCGGATATGGAAATTTCAATGAGTTCTCACATTTTCTGAAAAGAATTCGAGTTGATTTTTTTCTTTAGATTTCACATCATGAACAATGAACAATTCAAGTTCAAATATTAGGTACTTTGATAAATTGAAAACAAATTGTTACATACATTATTATATTTATGTGTATATAAATAAGCATATTTTAGAGTTTTACTTTTATGTTTTGAAGTTATTAATACATAATAATAATTCTAATTTAAAGTTTGAATTATAATTAAAGTAATGTTATGAGATTTTTTTTTTATTTGTGAGCTAAAAAATATCATTTGCACAAAAATTTGATTTTTAAAATATATGAAAGTTAACGTCTTAAAAAACAAATATTCTCTTGTATATATATAAAAGTTTTATAGTTAAGAATATTTCTTTATATATATATATATAGAGAGAGAGAGAGAGAGAGAGAGAGGTGGTTCACAGGTGGCCGCTACATCCACGGAAAATCTGGGCAGATCAACCCGAAAAGAATCTTTTAATGCCTTTCAACCAACTAGCATGGCCTAACCCCAAGGGCGTCGAGGAGAATTGACCATGTGACCTCCCGATCGGTGAGGTACTTAACAACGAGGACTCGACCAGTTGAGCTAACTCTTGGGGCTTTGTTTATATATAATATAATATATATATATATATATATATATTATATATATATATATATATGATGATGATGATGATGAGTCACTTCGAAAATTTTTGGGCATCATTGAGGGTTTCTCACTCTTTTGGTGTGGGATTCATCTATACCGACCATCCTTTGATGATTCCAGAAGTCCCAAAAAATTAAATAAAAATAGTAGGGATTCGTTTAAGGGAGATAGTGTACATGTATAACTCTCGATAAAAATGCTTTCGTATTTTGAAGGATTCTCCATGTCTAGTTTTTGAGATTTTATGGTGTTGACTGATGAGAATGAGGAATGAGGTCTTTCTAGATCTTTTGGGAGCACTAAACCAATTCATAACCAGTTTATATCAATTTGTTAGTTCAAGAAAGCTAACAATGGTGGTCACGCTGAGGTGCAATGCATTTGTATATTATATTTTTCATGGTATATGCACACTGTAGTAGATTGTTTATGGGCATCTCTGTAGGGGTAGGATATAAATCCTTCCCCATCAGTTTCTACATTATTTTTTTGGAAAGGTAGAGGATGATAGGCACAAAATAACACAAATATTGCTTATAATAACACGCGCTGAGACTCTTTTATTGATCACACAAACTTGATGATTACAATGAACCTGGAAAGGGGTATTTAAGCCTTTTTCGACTAGCGACTGGCCTAAAATAACTTGACATGCAACCACACACTAAATTTGACTTGACTCAACTTGAATTAGTTTGACTTAGTTAATTGACTCTCTAAATTTAGCCAACCCTTCATGCAAGAGTAATTAGCTATTTTAACACCCCCCTTAATTACGATCACTAAACTAAGACATGACTCATGCCAAATCAAACATTGATGTTGGTTTATGTCTTAGCTAGGCTTACAACACCCAAGTTTCCTCTGTGAAACTAAAATACATTTTTATAATTTCTTAGTAAATATATCATCCAATTGATCACTAAATTTACGAGGATTCAAGTGGACTTGTCCATTTCTCACAAGTTCTGTAATAAAATGATATCTAGTATCAATATGCTTTCTCTTTCGATGAAACACACTATTCTTGGATAATGAAATAGCTTAGGTGTTTTCACAATATATTTTTGTTGATCCTTGTTTTTTTCTACTTGATTCCATCGAATACTCTTCTTAACCATACCTCTTGGCATGATCCTGATGTCGCTGCTACATATTATGCTTATGTTGATGAAAGTGTCATAATAGGCTGCTTCTTAGACATCCATGAAATCACACCTAAACCAAGATGGAACATATAAGCAGAAGTGCTCTTCCTATCATGCAAACTACCCACAAAAGCACTCTCTATATATCTAATCAAATCCTTATTTTTTGTGCTTGCATACATTATGCCACAATCTCTAGTTCTTGTGATGTATCTCATAATTCTTTTTCCTGCTCGCCAATGTGAGTCTTTTGGAGTCTCCATAAATATGGAAATCCAACTCACCCCTTGCATAATATCTATTCTTGTATCTATGAGATACATGAGGTTGCCAACCAATCTTTTGAATAGAGCTGGATTGACATATGATCCTTCACCATCCTTGTTTAACTTGGTACCTGTTGCAACTGGTGTATGGACAAGTTTGCAATTCTCCATCCTGAATATTTTTAGCAAAGCTATAGCATATTTATTTTTACAAATAAAAATTCATTTTGCAAATTTATCAACTTCTATGCCAAGAAAATATTTCATGAGACAAAGATCTGTCATCTCAAATTCTTTCATCATGACTGCTTTAAATTCATCTAATTCAAGATCACTTGTATAAATCATGTCATCCACATATAAACAAACAATCAAAATTTGTCCATGCTCATTTACCTTTGTGTACAAGGTAGGTTCAATGTTACTTATGCAAAATCCATTCTTGATCATGTACCTGTCAATTCCGCTATACCAATCTCTAGGTGCTTACTTGAGTCCATAGAGCACTTTCTTCAACCTGTAAACCTTGTCTTATTTACCTTCAACTTCATAGCCTAGAGGTTGTTGCACATAAATTTCTTCTTCTAAAATTCCATTCAAGTAGGATGATTTCCAATCCATCTTATATACTTTCCACTTGTTCTATGCTATTGTGGCTATAACTGCTCTTCTAGTATCCAATTTGGCTACAAATGCAAACGTTTCTCCAAAATTTGTTCTTGATTGTTGTGATAATCATTTTTCTACAAGTATTTCTTTAAATATTTCAATTTCACCTTTCTCATTAAAGTTTCTTTTATGCACCCATTTCACACCAATGATATTTTTGTCCTTTAGAAAATCAACCAAATCCCATGTATCATTCTTTTCAATAGCTTCAATTTCACCTTTCTCATTCAAGTTTTGCTTGTGCACCCATTTCACACCAATGATATTTTTGTCCATTGGAAAATCAACCAAATCCCATGTATCATTCTTTTCAATAGCTTCAATTTCTTTATCCATGGCTTGCACCCAATTTTCATCTCTAATTTCTTCTTCAAACGAAGAAAGTTGGAATGAAAACAATGCAATGTTTGAACTAATATCCAAATAATCATAAATATCTTTCAGACTTCTCATTTTCTCTTACCATTGCTTGATTCATCAACTAATTGACTACTAGGAAAATTCCAATCTGTTGATCTACTTGAAGATCTATGTTGCTCAACAAATCTTGGAGTCCTTGCTAGTGTCTGCTCTTGTGATTCTTGTTGCTCCTTCTTTGCTACATCCTCTTCCATCAATAATGCTTGTGCATGAACTATTTTTTCTACAGAACCATTCTATGACTCTTGTTCTTTTAACATGACATCTCTGCTCATTATGGTCTTCTTGGTGACACGGTTATAAAATTTGTAAGATTTTGACTACTCACTATAACCACTAAATATGAATTTTTCACTTTTATCATCCAACCTACCTCTTAGCTCTTTAGGCACATGTGCATAGACTACACATCGAAACACTGAGATGAGATACATTACAAGACATATCTGACCATGCTTCTTCTGGTACTTTGTTCATCAGACTCTTTATAGGAGTTATGTTTATCACATAGACAACACATGTAACTGCTTCTTCCCAATACTCACTAGACAAGTTTCTTTCTTTCAACATGCTCCTTCCCATGTTCATAATTGTCCTGATCTTTCTCTTTTCTACACCATTCTGTTGTGGTGTGTACCTGGTTGTAAATTGTCTTCTAATTCCATGTTGTTTGCAGTAATCATGGAATGCCTTTGAATCATATCCTCCCCAAGATATGAACTCAATACCTTGATCTATCGATCACTTTGGTTCTCTATTAAGGCTTTGAATTCTTTGAACCTTGCAAAAGTTTAAAATTTTTTCTTCAAGAAGTAAACCCAAGTCTTTCTTCTATAATCATCAATGAAACCATGGAAAACTCTATTAAACCACAATCAACCATCTTGAACCATATTCACATATTTTTAAGCCTAAAAAACCATAAACAACCATGGTCAACCCACACCAACCATAATTTGACCATACCTAACCATTTTCAACCATAGTCAACCAAATTCAACCATAGCGAACCATTTTCAATCATGCTGTAATCATGGTCAATAATAGTCAATGGTTGTCTACATGGTCAAGAAAGGTAACCCAGAGTCAATCATAGTTGACCATAGTCAACGATGCTCAAACTCATCCATGGTCAACATGGTCAAACATGGACAACAAGTTTTACCATGTCCAAACCATCTCAACAATGGACAATCATAGTTACCATGGTCAACAATATTTAACCATAGTCAACCATGGAGAATCCTTGTCACTTTTGGTCAACCATGGCCAATCCTCATCAATCTTGTTGACTATGGGCAACCATCATAAATCATGGTCAACAATAGATAATCGTCATCAACTATGTTCAACTATTTTCAATGCCATTAGTTTTAATTTTGTTTTTAATGTCACAAACAATAAATGATGTCCCAATGTGATGAACAACAAACATCATTGCAACATTGAAAGTAAAAAACGACATCATAATGTGATGATCTGCAAGAAATGTTTCAATATGATGAATAAGAAATGTCGTCCCTATGTGATGGACATTAAATGTGATCACAATGCGATGAAGGACAAAAAATGTCACAATGTGACAAACAATGAACATCATAACAATGTGATGAACAAGAAATAACATCACAATGTGATGAACAATAAAAAAGTGCCACAATTTGATGAACCAAAGTCATCGTTACATACAATAAATATCATCACAATCTAACAAACAACAACCAACATCACAATGTGACAAACAACAATCATCATCACAATATGATGAATAAAAATGTCATTGTAATGTGATGAACAATAAATGTCATTGTGACAAAAACTACACATCATTGCAATTTGAGAAACAACAAGCAGACTTGCAAAGTGATGAACAACAAACATCATCACAAGGTGACAAACAATAAGTTTCATCATAATGTGACAAACAACAAACAACATCATAATGTGGCGACCAAGAAATGTCCTCACAATGTGACGTACAATGTCTTAATTGTAGATTTTTACTTGTAAATTCAAGAGCTTATGTGATATGATAAAACATAGGACAAGAATCTACTCTACTCTTTAGTGGAAACCAAAATTGATTGATGAAAACAATAAGCAGAAAAGGAATAATTTTGATCACACATAACACAATATTTCTCTGGGGAAAGTAATTGCTCAAAGCCCAGACTATCTATACTGCATTAAACAGAAGATCTGAGAAGAAAATACAATGCTGGTTTAACCCGAACAATTCTTGCACTAGTACAATCTAACTCTTGCTTCAGAAGAAAACTCAAGCCAACACTTAGCCAATTCTTTTGCCTGCCAAGACCCTACTTTCTTGCACAATTTGTGAGATAATTATCCCATATTTAATTGGGAAATCCACTCTCCATAACTAGGCAATCCATCCATAGACCCTCAACTGATTACAGGCACCATCTCTACAACTTGGAAATTATATGACTCATAGTACACTATCCTTGAACCCTAATCTCAACTAGATCTTCCTTTGAATTAACATGCACGATTTATTTATTAGTGAATATTCATTTAACTGGTGTGGTACTGAGGATGCACTGGTGCACTTCCCCCCTACTAGACTCTTACTAGTTCCTCCAACAATTAGAACTAGTTTAACTAACTATAGCTCAGTTACACTGAGTTATCTAATTACAACTCAAAAGAACTCAACCTAGGCCCCTAAAATTTAGGGATCAATCTACAGGACTCTAGATAGACTTTCAACTTGAATTTACTGAGTTAATTAAGTCAATTTAACTTAATTAACTATTACAATTTGCTATAAGAATAGAATTTCGATTTAATTCACAATTTAAGTCAAGGACAACTTAAATTGGAATTTCTTGTTGCTATTTTTAACACTCCCTCTCAATAAGAAAGGGATTATCTACTACCCTAATCCTACCTCTGTGAAACTTGAATTTGCATCTTGATAAATCCTTTTTCAAAATATCTGCATCCTACTCCTCTATGGGAATGTACTTCGACAACATAATTCTCCTCTGCACACATGTTTGGTCAATTTAGTGATGTCTAAATTGCAACTTTTAAATGTCAACCTGGGGCTCGTAAGCTGATGAAGTGAGGTGTACTGTATGTACTTAGGCAACTGTTTCTTAAGCTTTTGTCGTTTTTAACTTTTTAAGTTTGTTTCAATTATATCTCTCCTACTATGATGTGATGGAAATGAAATAAAGCAAGTGAAGTGTGTGAGATTGTGATGAGCTTTAAATGATTTCTTATAACTTAAAAGTATTCTACAAGAAAGCTTGAACAACAAATGAAATGAAATCAACTCTTAAAGGAAAATAAAGGCATCAAATAAAAGACTAATGACATTGGCCCAGTATCTCTGCCGCTGCAAGAAAATGAAGATGAAATCTATGTCAAATAAAAACTAAGCAATGCGAAACTAAAGTAAATCTACATAAAAGAAAGACTAGTCACAAATACTTTAACTTCTTCTTAACCTCTTGTCTTTTAACTGAATATATCATGTGAGAAACAGTTAAAAATAAGCCAAGCAATTGTGAGTTCTTGAGCAACTAAACCAAGCTGTGCTAAGTGATATTTTGGTCCTCAATGAAGATATTAAATTATGGAGAAGAAACCATCAATAGGTAAACAACTTGATGTCTAAAAGCAGAAAGCAACTATGCAAATTAAAGAAATGATAGTAAGGAAATAAAGGCTGCAAAACAAGGAAGGTCAGCAACATAGACAAGATGATCACAAGTGTCACTAGTTGTGAAAAAGAAAAGAAAGAAACTGTCCCGGGCACACTTAAGAAACCTGCATAACGCACTGATCACTCATGGAAAGGTCCAGAAATATAAACAAGCAGAATTCAAAATTTATATACATCTATTGTACATGATCAAAACACAGCAATCAAAGGCATTCTGTACAACTATTATACATTTAATGAGAAAAAGAAATGAAGGAAATTAAAGAGTACTATACAGGCCTTCAGTAAATAGGGGCCCTCTGCCTACTCCAGCCGACTCAATGATCAGTTACACGCTCAAATGGAAAACAGTCTTCGCATATATTATGTATCAAAATAGAAAGTACAGTGGGGAGTTCAAAATTACATATCAGCGGCTAACTATCCAGCGTTCAAAGACGCTTTATTTATAACAGAGGAAAGAAAACTAACTTAACAAAAACTAATCTATTCAAGCAGCTGTGTAAAAACACGTAATCTTGTTGCGTCCTCAGATTTAGGCAACGGTCGTTGTGGGCATTCAATCTGTTGTTGGATTCATGTTTCCCACTGTCTTCGTGGCTGAGGAAGATGCCACCTGTTCTTCATGTGCTCTAAAACAGAACACGCAGAGCCGTGCCCCCGCCAATGACTTCTGTTGACCGTAGTCGCCTCCTCGTTGACCACGGGTTTTTATGACCGGTTTGGGTGAGATGGAAGTACACACACCATGTCCTTGGTTCCACGAACTTGCCCATGTGGCTCTTCTTCCCGAAGGACACCTAGAACATATCGTTTAATAAAACAGCTGCGGAATCCGGGGTTGGCTGCGGAAACCGGGATCAGCTGCGGAAACCCTATGTGAGCTGCGGAAATGCAGCACTTTGAACCAAAATTCTAAACCAACAACACAGTCATTATCATAATTAGAAAACCATGCAAAAATTCCTAAAATACAATGATTTGAGCAATTTGATGGAGGGAATGGGTGGCAAAAGAAGGAAATGAATAGGAAAAGGAGGCTGAGAGGATGTGTAAAGAAGTGCAGGTTTGAGGCTCAACAGCTATCATGTTTGATAATCTTGAAGATTGTTTTATGTTTAAGAAAAGCTTAGAATATGAAATTGAGGAGTATGAGCCTGAGAGAGACAATGTATCAGAATTTGAGTCAGAATTTCTCATGCTTGCAGAATTCACATCCAACACTCAGATAGAAGAAGCTTATATTTCTCAAAGCCTTCCTATCAAACAACAACCAATTGTTTTTTTAGATCATAATGAAGGGAGTACTTGTATTTTTGCTGCTAGATCTCAAGACAAGCTAGTGCTTCAGGACTTTCAAGATCCTTTCGAAATTCTTTTGCAAGCACTAGAGAAGATGGATGTTGCCTGTTTCGTTAGCATAAGCCTTGGTTTTAATTGTTATTGTGAGTTGCCTACATGTACATCGTTCTACCCGCTCGGTGAGAGTGAGAGAAAAATTTCAGTGAGTAGCCATCTGCTGGGTTGGTTACATTGGAAGACCCACTTCACATGATTGTACATATTTCATCAGTAGGCAAGTGGTTGTCATTATGATTTGAAGCCTTCAAATCATGATGGTCTACTGCCATTTAAAAGCTTTGTAAGTACTTGTTTCAGTTAAGTCAATCTTGAGTCATTTTTTTTTAGTCAGTTCAATTTTGAGTCAAGGTATTTGTTTGGTGTTCTAAAGTTATTGATTCCATATTTCCCAATGGATAAGGCACTGGTCTACTCTCCCAAAGATGTGCGGTTCTTGGCACCTCCAAGGAGCTACCATCCCCATTGGAGCCAATGTTAGTGTCAGTCTTTGAAACCTTCGACCAGTGATCAAATATGCTCTTACAAAGTGGTTTTAGGGTGTTCAAGTCAATTTTTTTCATTTCAGTGAGTCTTCAAGTAAAATTTGGTCACTAGGTATTACGTCTAGGGTTTATTTTCACTCCTTTAAAAGTTGTCCAAATGTCGGTCCATGTCACCATTCAGTTGAGTGTACCATCATTCAAAGGGTTGTCATCATCATTTCAGGTTCCAATGGGTCATTTTACACCTTGTTCATGCTTCAGTTGTGCCTAGGTAAGGTTCATTTCCCTCTCCTAGGGTTTGAAGGCAATTTCTCTTGGATGGTCAAAATGATCAAAAACACTTGTGTCCTGATGTTCATACACCTTTCCCTATCCTTAATGTACCTTATTAAACACTTCCCACCACTGATATCCCTCAAATTCCTCATTTTCCCACAAACCCTAGCTTCTTGCTACAATTTGACAATTTTCTAGGCTAAGCCTGTGTTTTTCCCTTTTGGACCCCTTCCCATCACTCAATATTTTAAATTCCACTTTCCCCCATTTTCTAACATCCCTCCCTACTTCCAAAAATTTTCTCAAGAATTTAGAAGCCCCTTATCCCCTTTATTTCACTTCATTTCGACAAATCCCCTGTTCCACACATCGAGATAGGTTTTACTCAAATAATGTTTCTGAGCAAGAAAAAATGAATTTGCAAAAATTTAGAGATGTTTGTGTCCATAATAGGCAAAGGAAGAAAAACCTCCTTCAATTTTTACAGAGGTGTCATGGTTCTATAGAAATGTCAAAAATACAGTTGCCTTAGGAGAATTGATGCACCACTGGAGTGACCTTGGGAAAATCAAGATTTCTCCTAGCTTGGTTGGCCAAAAGACTTGCTTGATGAGTTAAATAATAACTATACACAAATAGATTTCCAATGCACTCTCATGAACTCAATTTGGAGTTGAGGACAACTTTGAAAAGTTGACTGCAACATCACTCTTCCTTTAGGAAGCCTCATCTTGCACATTTTGACCAGTCTTGGGATATTTCACTTTTGACATGGAAAATGAACTCCAAATTGAAAAATTCAAGTTGCATTGGAATGCAGACTTAATAAGCTTAACAAAAAGATATCATGCACGCAATTTGGACACCGGAAAAGCCTCCAAAACGTGATATTAAAATGGCACTACGCACAGAATCAATGGCACTACGCATAGAAATTTTTAACACAGACTTTTCCAACAGGTGCATAGCGCCACTGGCGCTACGCTTTTGATGGAGGAATATTCTTGCAAAATGGTTTACATATTTGGAATCAGCATGAAAAAATATGCATGCTCAAAAATGGCTGAGAATTTTGGACAAGTTTTAGGTTTCCAAAAGGGAAAAAAACACCCAAAGAGTGCCCTCTCTACCACTTTTTTGACACACAGGAAGCAGTCTTGGGAGATTGCATTTTTGGAGGGGAAAATGGACTCCAAATAAAAAAATTCAAGTTGTCCCAGAAATTAGATTCACCAAGATTTCCAATGAACTATCCTGCACCTAATTTGGACTTCGGGAAGCCTTTCAAAACTGGCCTGGAAAAAGCGCTACGCATTGAATCAACGGTGCTATGCATAGGAGAAAAATTTGCCATTTTTACCTATTTGCTTAGAATTTCACCTAGTCTTCCACCAGTTTGACTTTTTTTCTCTAAAATCCATAGGTGATAAGCTAGGGAATTTTATAAAAATATCATAGGCCACACTGCGAAGGAAATATACCGCCTTTGCCAGAATATGCATGGAAATGGACCTTTCTGGGGCTTCTCCGGATGAAGTAATTCTAGAAGTTTTTTATGAGGATTGGGTGTAGGCAGTGGATTACGCGCATATACCCTTCAGATGCCACAAATGCCAAGAACACAGGCACCTCTTTAGAGACTATCCTTTAAATAAGATGGAGAGAAGTTTCAAAGCAACCTCAGGTAAAGAGACTGAAATCTTTACCAAAGAGGGAGGCAAAGGAAAAGGAGGAAGAAAGAACCAAAAAAAATCTATTAGGAAAAACAACCTAGTCATAATAAGTTCAAGATATTAGAAGAAGAAGAAGGGGAGGAGAAAGCGAAACAAGTTTTGAAGGACAATCCAGTAGAGAAGGAAAAGGAGGACATCATGGAGGATAGATCCGACCAAAATCAACAAAAGGAGGATCAACCCAGCACGATGGAACTTGATAGGGACCAAGAAATGACCTCAAATGAAGTAGGAACGGAGGAACATGAACTGCAGGACATAATAGAAAGGGAACATCTAAATTTAGAAAAGTTCCTCGAGGAGGGAACTACCAGAGGAGTTGACTCACTACCTCAAGAGGAATTTAACAGAGTACAACAGCTCTTCCTCTAGAGAACTCAGGCAAAGGGTTCTGGAGTAAAAAGAAACCATGATAGTCAGGATAAAAAAGGGGTCCAAACTATGGAGGCAACAGAGGGACAAGATCCCAAGAAGCCAAGAAGAAAAAGAGGAAGAAAAAGAGGAAGAAAAAGACAAAATGAGCTACTGATGGAATGTGGAAAACTCATGATAAAATCAGGTAAGATGAAAGACCTAACTAGTTACTCTTTTACAAATATTTCTTAATGAAGCTTACAACATGGAATATTAGGGGTATAGGAAGTAAAAGGAAACAATGGAATCTCAGCAATAGAATGAAGGAAGAAAAACCAAATTTGGTTTTTATCCAGGAAACAAAATTTTCTGTAGATAAAATAAGAAAGATACATAGCAAGTGGCTTATTAAGTATGAATATCTAGAGGTTAAATAAGACAATGCAGCAGGAGGAATTCTTACAATGTAGAACCCTCAAAAACTTGGAATCCTAGATGTTGAAGCATCCATAAACTACCTTTCAGTGGTTATCCAACCCTTAGGGGACAAGGAAGTTTATCTGATCACGAATGTCTATAGTCCTCAAAAGCTTGAAGATAAATTCAAGCTTCTAACATCACTGGAGGAGCTAAGAGAAAGACATATTGGTATCCCATGGATTCTGGGAGAGGATTTTAATATGATCAAATATCTTTCAGAAAAAAGGAGGGACTAGATCTCTAGTTAGAGATTCCATAGCTTTTCAGAACTTCATTACCAACTTGATAGATTCATTATCTATGAGAACCTTATCCTCTCAGGCCTTGACTTTCCAGCTATGATTCTCCCTTTTGGAGGCTCGGACCACTAGCCCATTCAATTAGAAGCATCCTTTATAGGAACGCCAAGAAATAGACCTTTCATATTTGTAAATATTTGGCTGACCCACCCGAACTTCAACAACAATATAGAAAAATGGTGGACAAAATATTTGAAGGTTTAGGGTACTAAAATGTTCATTCTGCAACGGAGGCTGAAACACATCAAACTCAGGCTTAAAGATTGGAACAACAATGAGGTTGGAAATATCTTCAAAGTAAAAAAAATAGTTGAAGGAAAGCTTCAGGAAATTAACCAAGAGCTCATCACAAAGGGATTCACTGAGGAGGGTAAGAAGCAAGCTGATTCACTTCATCAGGAATGGAAAGTCTTATGTAAGCAAGAGGAAATCTTCTCAAAACAGAAATCTATAGTTCAATGGTTAAAGGAAGGAGACAGGAATAGAAGGTTTTTTCACAAATCCACAATGGATCAATGATATCATTACAAGATTATAAAGCAAAAAGACACGCAAGGAAAACAGCTCAATACCCACAAAGAAATTGAATCTTCTTTGCTTCAACATTTCAAAGGCATAGCAGAGGAGCCCCCCGTAGATAGATCACATTTTATCAATGAATTCACTAAACACATTCCTAGGCTTGTGACAATATAAGATAATATTAATCTTAACAATCCAGTGAGTGAACAGGAGGTCAATGAAGTCATCAAAGAAATGAAAAATGGGAAATCTCCTCTTCTGGATGGTTTTAATGTTGACTTCTTCAAAGCATGCTGGAACAGTCAAGCAAGACATTTTGGAGGTAGTAGAGGACTCAAGGATAAACAAAAATGTTTTGAAAGCGCTTAACACCTCTTTCATAGCCTTGATCCTAAAGCAAGAAAATGCTATGACACCAGATAGATTCAGACCCATAACATTATGTAATGTGGTATACAAAAGCATTTCCAAAATAATTGCAAATAGGCTCAAGCCCCTTCTTCCAACTCTAGTGTCTGAGGAGAAAACGAGATATGTGGAAGGTAGACAAACTCTAAATAATATCATTCAAGCTCACGAAGTGATCCACTCTTTGAAGACTAATAAGTAGCCAGGCATGATAATACAACTTGATCTTGAAAAGGCTTATGACAATCTTAGTTGGGCTTACATCAAGGAAGTTTAAAGGCATATGGCTTTGACCATATCTGGATAAGATGGGTAATGGCCCTCGTCTCCACCTCAAGCTTCTCAATTCTACTGAATGGCTCACCATCCAAAACCTTCAAGCCTACAAGAGGTCTTAGATAAGGAGATCCGATCTCACCCTTCCTCTTTATTCTGATGATGGAAAGGCTGGGAAATGAAATCAAAGTGGCCAGAATAGAAGGAAAAATTCAGGGGCTAAAACTCACCATGAATGGGGATGCTTTGACTCACCAACAATTTGTGGATGACACCATGCTGCAGGGCACTCCTACGGTCAAGTAAGCTCTTGCCTTCAAACAAATTCTGAAAGACTTTGCTTTAGCTGCAGGTATTGAAGTAAGCCTTACCAAATCAAAGATTTCCTTTTTTAATATTGATAATGCTATACATAGAAACCTCACCAGAATTCTAGGTTTTCAAATTGAATTATTACCCTCCAAGTATTTGGGATTTCCTCTAATAGACATGCCTCTAAGAAAGATAGTTTGGGAGCCCGTTATTAATAAACTTCAGGACAGAATTCGAAAATGCACAAACAAGGCTTTGAATTTGGCAGGAAGACTAGTGCTTACAAAAACCATCCTATAGATTGTTCTTATTTTCATGTTTTTAGCACTTCCATCTCCTAAAGAAGTGATGCAACCCATTAGAAATATTCAAAGAGATTTTCTTTGGGGCAAAGGGGAAGAGAAAAATAAATGGGCTTTGGTAGCCTAGGAAAAGATCTGTAAACCTAGGACACATGGAGGTTTGGGACTAGATGACCCTGAAATCCTTAACAAAGTTATAGGGGCTAAACGTTGGTGGAGATGGATAAAGGATTTAGATGCCCCTTGGGCCAAGATTTGGAAATGAAATATGCAAATAGTTGGCAAGAAAAGGAGCTCATCAGAATGTCTGGAATAATCAAAGGCTCCCATATCTAGAACAAATCTTGGGAGAAAAAAGCTATTGTTCAGAAACACGGTTTTTGGGAAATCAGAGATGGAAACCTTGCTTGGTTTTGGGAAGATAATTGGCAACAAGAATCAAAACTGTTGAGAGAAGAGTTTGACAATCTTAAGAATGATATCAATGACAAAGGGTTACACAGGATTAATGACTTCTGGGAGCAGAATAGAAACGAAGGAAAATGGAGAGTATGGAAAAATATGTTGTACAGTGAGGACTCTCCGTTGAAGGCCCCGGAAAAAGCTCTCACAACTCTCTTGGAACAGAGAAAGATTATGATTTCAACCTCTTCTAACCAACTAAGATGTGGCAAAAACAATTAAGGGAACTTCAACCTTAAAGAGGCCAAGAGAATATCCCTTGGGCTTGACTTTCCAAACCCTGATATGGTCTGGAAGGACCTATGGAAGAATCAAATTTGGATGAAAATCAAACTGTTTATGTGGTTGGTGCAACAAAAAACGATTTTAACCTGGGAAAACCTAAGGAAAAGAGGGGTAATTGGGCCATCAAGATGCCAGCTTTGCAAATTACAAGAAGAAACTATGGAACACCTTCTCAACCTATGCCCATTCACTTCTATCTTGTAGAATTGGGTAGATATAATCTTTAAACAGTCTGACAGGGACATTGGTAGCATCAAAAGCACTTTGAGGAATTGGAGGAGTAATTTCTCTGTTAATGAGATTCTCAACAAAGATTGGGAACTAGTTCCTGTCTTTCTAATTTGGGATGTATGGAAAGAACGCAACAATAGAATCTTTAACAACAGGAGTGGTTCTGCTCAGATAATTATGGATCAAATCTTAGGATATATTAAAGAGACTATTGGTATCCTTATGAAAACCTCCCCTGAGAACCAACCTCATGAACAGGATAGGTAGATTTTGATCGAGTTGGGCCTTCAAGGGCTCTTCCCCTAGGGTACAACCAAGAATGTTAGTCATATATCAGCTGATAAGGATCTCTGGCAACCCCCCCCCCTCCTGGATATATGAAGTGCAATATTGATGGGGCCTCAAAAGGAAACCCTGGCATTGCTGGATATGGAGGAGTAATAAGAGATGAACAGGGATTAATAAAAACCATCTTTCACAGTCATCTGGGTAAAGCCGCTAGCAATATGGAAGAGCTCGTGGCCTTGGAGCAATGCTTAGGAATCATAAAGGACTTAAACTTACATAATGCCATAATTGAAGCTGATTATGAATTGATAATCAACTCAGTCAAGAAAATATGCAATGGCTCATAGCCAGACAAAGTTTCAAAACACTGGAGATTACTTCAAGTTTATCATCTTATTCAATCGCACTTGCACACCATGAGAACCCTTAGGTTCATTCATGTGCGAAGAACTGCCAACAAATTAGTGGATATTATGGCTAATGAGGGCATTCTTTGTGCCAAGAGTAATAAAATATATCAATGACCAGAGACTCCTCAGGGCCGTTTAAGGGATGAGTGCCACAAATAGACATCAGCGGACAAGGAGATCTGCCAGAATAGAGAAAAAAAGAAGGATGAGTTATAAGCAGGGTGTTCTGTATGTTAAAAATATTTTTTAGTCAGCACGAGGAAAAAATTGAGCAGAAGATCAAAAGTGAACACAGGGATTTACTTTGTTTATTAGAATTCTATAGTTATCAGTTTAACATGCGGAAACTATCAACGGAACAAGTCGGAAGTTTAACAGGTGAGAAACTATTAACAAAACAAGGCTTCAAAGCCTTTTAAGGTTTAGTGCCGAGAATTTCACTAAAGAGTTGGTAGGTCAACATAATCGCTGAAATATAATTCATTTTGCACAGCAAACTACTTGGTGGTTAACCCTCCATTCGGACCCGAAATGTATTTCAAATTATACTTTATAAGACTTCGGGTTAGAAAGCGCAGTTAAGTTCCGCGCTAGTTGGAGACAATTTTGGAGTCCGCTGGTATCTGGTGCATTTCAGGCAGATAAAGTGCTTGAAGGTTTTCAATCCATTCGGACCCGATATAGATTATAATGACGTTTATTATTTTTTCAGGTCCGTTTTTGGGTCATAATGTGAGCATGTTTCTCACCCGATATTGTCCTGGTTTGTTAGATCTGCGGGGCATGATTGAATGGCCTTGTTTGGGCCCGAGGCTTGGTGTGTGGGCCAGAGGCTTGGTTTGTGAGCCCGTGGCTTGGTTTGTGGGCCCGAGGCTTGGGCTGTAGGCCCGAAGCTTGGGTTGTACGCTCGAAGCTTGGGCTTTGCTTTAGTTTGGGCATTTGCGCACCTTTTGTATATTATGTATCCTTAATTTGAATTGAAATAGAAGGACCTACACTTGCTTTAACGAAAAAAAAAGATGATAAAATCTAGTAGGCAACTGCATTAGCTAGAAATGTCAAGAAAATGGTAAATAAATCAAAGAAATCATAAAAGTAAAAGAAACTGAGTACATGAGCTATTACATATTTCAAGCATCCATAACTCCTGCTAGTATACCAGCACTTATGAATCCACCCAAAATTCAAATATCAAAATCTCCTCCACAACTTTGGAATTTAACGGCTAACCTTCTCATACTTACCTCCGACCACTTGTACACAAATGCAATAAATAAACGTTAACAACGTCAATTAAAAAACTGAAAAACACATTAACAATAAATATCATCACAACAATGCTCCACATTATTAGCATTTTTCAAAGAAAAAACATTTGATTTTATTAAACCACAACTATAAAAACTTAAAATTCCTATTCAGACACTGCAATCCTAAAATGCTACAATATAATAGAAAAACTTTACATATATTTTTATTAAATCGTATCTTAAAGGAAACCCAAGCTCAAAACTATGCTCGAAAACTACAACCTAGAACACTAATACAACCATAATTTATGTTTTCCTATAATGAACCATTATAAAAGTGAGATTGATGTTTCCCCTCTGATCATATACAATCAAAGTGGGTATGTTACCAACGAATGAACAAACCTCAAATAATATCCAACGGTAAATCCTCCCTTAGGTTCTAAAGAAACCATATGTGCCCTACTTTAAAACCCCTTGTGACCGGAGAAAACACATTGATTTCCTAAAACTATTAATACTATTATCAAATTCCTAAAACTTTACCCTTAAAACCTTGTATTATTCACCAATTATTTGGCAGATACTTCCACCAATACAAACTTGTCCCAAAAGACCACCAACACATTTTTAAAACCTTTTTGCTATATAAAATTGTTGAGAGTTTAATTAAACTGTGACTCATTTTATCGTTGAGTATGATGTGTAACATTGTTCGTCCCTCATCAAAGTTGAAATTTTGTTCATATTGGTCAAAATAAAAAATCTAAAAATAAAAATAAAAATTAAATAACCATACATCATAAAAAAAAAATTAATTTGTATTTAAAATAAATCTACGCTGATTACAAATTTAAACCCTAATAATAAACACATATGACCATTTCCATCAATTATTTTATCAATGATGGTGAGTCAGATTTTATTACAATAATGTCAATAAAATTTTTATGCATAGTAATTTTGCACAGTCATGTGGTGAAGGCTAAAGGAAGATTGATAAACCATAGTAATGAAAACCATAAAATTTTTAATCAAAGTAAATGCCCTTATCATTAGAAAATTTGTCATTTAAACTTTTAGATATCACATTATCATTGAACAATTTGTACATTAAACTCTTACCTATCACAAAATAAACCCATAAAAAGAATGTATGGTAACCACTCAATCAATCCATGGTTTTATCAAAGTAGATGAAAATAAGATATATCATTTCACGATAGCTTACGATCGTGTAAATATTTTAGGATTTCTTATCACAAATTATTTATCTCCATTCCCGAACACTTTAAATGATAAGTAGCATGTTATTTAACCATCATGGTTGAGCCGAGAAGTTCAATGTGAAGTTCAGTGTGATGTGTATCTGTAAATTTAATTTAATTATACAAAATATTTAAATAATATGAGTTCATAAGAAAATTTGCATGTGAAAAAATTGAATCCATTTATAATCATATTTAAAATAAATCTATATTAGTAACCTATACCCACATAATATCTTAAATCTATATTAATAACCTATACCCACACAATAATGAGACAATCCATGTCTTTTTGGCACTCCCACTGATCAATGCTAGATCACCAACATGATATCATCCGATCAAAAATAATAATCAACCCCATAACACAAGCTTGATCATAGCCAAGTCGCACTGTCAATTTAAAACATCTCCTTCGAATGTTATGTCTGATCTCATTTGCTTTGACACACCCGCAAAATCCCGAATATTTTCACCTTAGCAACAACTTCGTTAAAGCTGCACAAAACGATGAAGGAATGCTCGACAAAATATCCTTTAACACAATAATCAAAGTGCGATTTCTTCTTGCTTTTGGCTGAAGAACACATTCACGTCTACAAAATTTTGGGTGGAAATATAGTTACCAAATTCGAATTCGGATTCGAATTCGAATTCGATACGATACGGAAAAAATTTGTTTCTATAAAATTCAATATGGAAAAAATTCGACATTATACATCTTATATATATAAAAAATATATAAATATATATATTAAATACACAATCTTGAAATTCAAATCTTAAATAAAAGTTGTATAAATTGATTTTTTTCCAAAATAGAAGTTACTGTTTTTTTATCTTTTTTTTATATAAGAGTTATTGATTTGCAACCAATTTGCTATTTTATAATTTCTTGTAAGGTAAGAATTATCTTTTTTCTTAATTGCAATTTGTCATTTTATAAATTTTCTAATATAGAATTACTAATTTTTTAATTTTCTATAAAAATTAATATAATATTTTTTAAGTTTTTTTCAATAAAATTATTAATTTGTTAAGATAGAAAAAGTTGATATTTTCTGTATTCAAGCCTCTGTAATCACATAACGAATTAAACAAGTTGATATTTCTTATTAGAAAAGAATAAAAAATAAAAAGATGATTTTTATAGGATATATATAAAAGGTAATTGATCTTAGCATTAGCTTTGCCTTTCTTTACATTATTTCAATTTTCCAATAAGGTTTCCTAGTTCCAAACTCGTTTTGCCCTTCCTTGTATTATTTTCACCAACATTGCGTAGATCAGAAATTGTATTTTTCCAATGGATCAAGAAAGCGTTAGTAGATTAGAAATTGTATTTTTCCAATGGATCAACAAAGCAACGCTAGAATTAAAAATTTACCTTACTGATTACTATTCAACAATTAAAAAATAAGTTCAATGACCTATATCCACTAATTCAACTATTGAAAAATAAGTTTTTAATTTAATGAAATAAATATAAATTTTATCTTTTAACAAAATTAAAAGAAGAAAGTAAATCAATATTTTTAAGTTTACATACGTACAACACCATAAACACTACTTGAAAATCCCTTAATTTAAAAAATTCATATTTATTTAGTCAACCAGGTGGATGCTTATATATCAAAAACTTACGGATCTATTTACAGTATACCTTGTGTATGGCCATTGTTAGATGTAACGAAGCACAGGCCATTGTTCAGTATAGCGAAACACATTACATATTCATGTTCGGGTGCAAAACATGTTCAAAGTTCAAGTTAAGGGACGAACAAAACACATTACATATTCATGTTCGGGTGCAAAACACGTTCAAGTTAAGGGACGAAGCAGGAGACAACAAACTAGACCAAGGAACTTTGATAAAAATATTGCACCGTACCGAATTGGAATTCACCGAATTAATCGACGTACCGAACCGAACCAGCGAATTAACGTATTTTTTTCGCTGATACGGACGAACTTGGTAACTATTATCAAATATGGTGCCCTTTTCACAATGGACAATAGTTTTTGGGCATTCCAAACATTCCCTAAGAATCATTGCCATTCATTTTGCAGTTCCATCCTGTGTTTCCCATATAATATTACAATTCAATGCAATTTTAAAGGCAGTAGTCTATAACGCGACTTTTTGAAAGTCTTTCCGGCAGATTTTTTCGATCAAAATCCGGCAGCAATTCATTGGAATCCCAAGTTTGATAGCTAGTTTCTGCACAATCAATGGCTCCCAGGGGTTTTCCAGGGCGCTGAATCCAAATATGCAGTTAAAAAACCATTTTAACTGCTAAAAATCAAGATTTAACCTCATTTCTTCCGCCGGATTCCGTCACTAGAATCTCCAAAAAGTCGCATTATAGACAACTCCATTTTAAAGGTGGTAGAGATTTTATTCTTCTTTAAACATTGGAAATGAAATCATAAGATAATATATTTTTTGCATACCTATCGCTGAACTGCGAAGAGACTCGTTCCTGCAAACCGCAAATTCCACGAGAGTGATTTCATTGTTGAGATATGAAGCATAATTGTCCACTCTAAACACAAGGTTCATGTTCCAATGGAAAACAGTGAAACCATTGCCGCTTAAAACAAGAGATTTCCTCCACACTACTAGTAATATAGAGAGCATCTTGGATGGCTTGTCGTAGATCAAAGAGTCCTAATTTGAAAATTATGGATATTTTTCCAACAATATATAGAGGAGTGAATGCGTCCGCCACCGTCTACGGCCAGATTAATATTGGATTAGTTTCGGCTTTCTAACAGATAGAACAAATCAGCATTCTAGTGAATGGAACAATATTAATATTGGATTAGTTTCGGCTTTCTAATAGATGGAACAAATCAACATTCTAGTGAATGGAACAAATCAATTTTCTAGTGAATAAAACAAATGGAACAACCATTTCAATTCGCTGTTGAGTGAATGAAATTAAATGAATTTCGGAGGAAAGAAAGGCAAATGGAATTTGATGGAGCGGTGGATGACGTATGTTTTGGATTGAAATGATGTGGCACGGGGCCACGTGCACTTCATCCGACCCTTATCAGTTCGGTTCCCGCCGCCGTCAACGTCGTGACCACAGTGCAGTCCCTCCAAAGGGTACGAGACAATCACCAAGGCCGTCCCTGTGCCACTCCCGGCGAGGAGCTCGTGACCTCCCCTTTCACCTCTCTGTACTTTCACAAGGTATTTCTTCTTGTGCAAGATAAAATTTAACATTATTCCATGTTATGAATGTCAAGCCCCACATCGAGATGAGGTAACGAGAGAAATGTGGTTAACCATGATATGGAACCTTTGGGGAGTGATCATTCAAACAATCATAGGAATAGTTTAGAAATTTGAAAACAATGAGCTATTAGCGCAATATTTTCTTTTATTGGAGAGGGCACTCGTGTTTCATTTCGCACTCTTGCCCATTTTCCCTGGGTTCCACTCGATGTCTTGTCATTTGAGTGGGAATTGTAATGCTAGAGAATCTTCTTTTTAAATCTATTGTAAGCAGGGGTTAAATTTGACGGGTGCCTTTATTCGTCAGAGAATATTTTTATGACGGTTTTACTTTTAAATTTTTCATCACATGACTTGTAATATTTTTATGACGGTTTTACTTTTAAATTGCTCACCACATGACTTATAATATTTATTTGTACAAGTTTCATTTAATTTTTGCAAATTGTATTTATAATTGTTGCAAAATTTCCATGCTATGTTGTGCCAATCAATTCAAGTGTTATTGCTACACTTTCATTTGAAACTTGTTGATAATATTTCTGTGATTTTGCCAGATAGTTAAAATGTTCAGCGGGTTTTCTTTAAGAAATAGTGAGAAAATAAATGGAAAATATGTACCTACAACCCTGTTTGGGTTTTGAGATGGTACTGTAGAGGCTAAAGCCCTTATGGCAAAGACATGGTACTGGGTAGTCCTAAATGTAAATTGTTGACGACTTATAATTATGGAAATAGTGAAACATATGGCCATCTTTACCCTTTTTATTGTAATCGATTGTATCTCTTTTTGGCTTTCGATGGATCATAAATTACGGCAAATTAGTTGTCATTCTGCAACTACCATGTCGTTTTAATCTGGTGTATTGATTATTGTTGTAGGTTTCTAATTAAAATTAATTTCAAAAAATTGTATTTCTAAATTGGGTTTAAGAAAGTTATATTTCAGAATGTGTTATTGGTTGTTTTAAGTGGCAAAGAAGTTTATTTTTGGGTGATGAACGTGTAATTCCTAATATATGAATTGGAAAAACCCATTATTTGCCAAAATAAAATGTACAAACAGAGTCTCTTTGAATAGAAAGCCAAGTAGACAAGTTATTTTTTCTTAATTTTTCCTACTCATCGATAAGAACTTGAATTTTATAAATTGATTTTTACTTCTAATCAATAATCTTTCATTTGTTACAATTGTAAATAATTTTTTTAATAATCCATGTGAATAGAGAAAAAGTTTGGCAAGAACAAGCACAAGAAGATTCTGCTCATATATTAAAATCATGTTTGATCAAGAATGTAAATATATTCAATGGAGTTACTAATTCAAAATTTTCAAAGAAAAAAAAAAAGAATTTTCGAACAAAAACACCAAAGAATAGTGCGCAGAAACCACTTACCTGTGGTGCAAAATCTACCGGCAAGAAGCTTAAGGACAATCGAACAGATTCTTGTTCTCAAATTGTGCGAGTGGTATTCAATATTTTCTCAAACCATGGCTAAAATTGCTAGAATTTGGAACTTGAACTGGAGGACAACCAAACAAATTCCTGTTCTCAAACTGTGTGAGTGGTCTGCAATCTTTTCCCAAATTTTGATGGCTAAAATGGATAGAATTTGGAACTTGAATTGGAGTTTGGAGGCTGTGAACATAACTGGTAGGGCGGTAGCTACTAGCCGGGAGCCTGGGGTCAGGACCATACAACTTGCAAATGATGCATATATAAGGAAATGAGAAACTCGAGCTATTAATGGTACATAATTTGCGACCTGCACTCATGCCTTTGTTTTTGCAACCTAAAATTACTTCTTATTTTCTGTAGGGCTTCTCTGTAAGGTGCCGCTTCTCTATAGGTGCCAATAGGTCCTCTCTGCAGAGCCTGAATTGGGTATTAAGGTAATTATATGGTTTGAATGCAATTATCATAGACCGTGCTTTTAAATGATAAGAATTCTTGTGCGGAAGAAATGATTTGTATTTCTCTAAATCCTTTACTCTGCTACAAACTTGAAGAATTGGCCAATGATTTGGATTTCTCTGAATCCTTTACCCTGAAACAAACTTGAAGAATTAGCCATACAATTGACAATTCAAAACAACAAAAGTTAATTTCAATGATAACTAAGGATACATACTCAAATGCCATTTCTTGGTCGTTATAAGGTTATCATTGTAACAACAATATAACTTGGAGTCCGAAGAAATAGGTGCAAACATATTTCAGCATATAACGCAAAATGGTGAAAAAAGATCACACCACGAAAAGCGAGAAGTAAAAGATTTTTTTGATTTGGAAATCGTCCATTGTAAAACAGATATTCAAAAAATTTTTATTTGCTGACAAGACCATTCACATACCACCCACACAATCCATGCGGCATGCAATAATAGTCCAGTTCCTCTCGTTTTTGTACCAAGGGGGGATGATCTCAACCGAGTACGGGTCCATCATACGTCACTACGGTATGAAAATATATATAATAATACAAGATAATATATATAATATATATAATATAAATATATATTAAAAATGGTCAATTTTCAATCCACCAGTCAATATGACATTTTCAAAAATTATTCAGTCAACGATGACATGTAGATTTAGAAACCAATAGCATTAAAAAAGCAAAAAATGGGTATACGACTGTCAAATTTAACCCCTGATCGTCAGTCAAGGTGCATCATTAGTGAGTTTGATATGAAACATACTTTGCATGAATATAGGCTTTGTCAACTGGGCCCACATGGATGGTAAATTTCTGGCTTCAATAATTTTTTATTTATTTTTTCATTATTAGAGGGTTGGAATCATTTTTTAATGGTGGAATTAGATTTAACATCATCAAAAATTTATGAGGCAGATTCAGCACCATCAAAAAGCTCTGAGGCATCCAAAATCTTGAAGCTTGACAATTATAATTTAGATTCCAAAAAATTATGTGAGGTTTTGTCAAAATCTTATTGGAATTTCTATTATTTTATGGGCAAATTTGTGACTTTGTTAGACTACTCTTATAAAAATATCCCTAATTGTTGATCAAACAACCTCCTCCACTAGTTTATATTGTAGACCACACCTCATAAAAATATGGATCCTTATCATTGTATTGATCTATACTATTTTCCTCTGATTGAATTTTTTCTCTAGGTCTCATGCTATAGCTTTTGAGTGATAGTTTTGTAATACTTACTATCATTGTGAAATAAAAAAGTAATAGTTGTTGGCAAAGGTGCATGCCTTTTCTTATTTTCTTAGATGGTTCATTGTACCAATTTGGTACTGGTTTATTTGATGAGTAAAGGTAAGGTAGGTTATAGAAAGACATGTCATAGCATAAGAATGGAATGGCTCACTATACCAATCCGGTACTTACTGCGCTAAGGAGTCAATGCAAGATAGTTTACAAATAGATATGTCATACCATGAGATTGGAATGGTTCAATGTACCCCTTTGATACCTGCTACTCCAAGGAGTCAAGGCAAGGTAGGTAACATATAAACATGTCATAACATGAAATTTGCCATGAGGAGTCAAGGCAAGGTAGGTTACTAATAGCCATGTCATAGCATGAGATTCAAATGGTTCATTCTACCAATCTAGTACCTACTACTCCGAGGAATCAAAGCAAGGTAGATAATCAATATACATTTCATAGTGTGAGATTAAACCCTGGGTTGGGAGGAAGACAACAGACGATCCCACCACACGACCTACACTCACTTACTGGCAAGGCTTCATTTTTATTAGAAAATCTAATGTCATTGAAAAAGAAATAATTTTTTTTTAACTAAAATTAACCTTATTGAAAAATATAAAAAAAAAA